>VZTF01007526.1:317184-329841 GCA_013397755.1 Cnemophilus loriae
AAAAAAAAAAAAAAGCATGGGGAGGACCAAATATGTATGTATATACATAAAAAAATGCATGCATTTTGGTCAGACTAGATCCAATCTCTGCAGCTGCACAACTTCACTAAAACGTTTCATGTCCTCTGATGCGCACAATAATCCCAGGTAACAGGGAAATCAATTTACATTGCTTTCAGTGTTAAATGCTCTAATTATTAAATAGCCCCCAACATATGGCAAGGAATTAAGGAATGTAAATCAGGAGCCATGTGCTACACAGTAACCACATAAATGGTTCCCAAATAGCAACACCACTTCTGGAACGTTAGCAGAATCATACTTTTCTGATTTACACACAATTTCCACAAACTTTTGGTGAAATAGTCTGCACTATAAAGCAAACTATTAATAGAGTGGCAGTGGTAAACAAAGTTTCCTTTCGCTTGCGATTCATTTCATTAGAGCATTAACATAGAAAAAAAACAGATATAAAAATGTGTTTAAAGATTAATCTTGGCATATTAAAGTGCTTTGATTCTTATAATTAAAATTTATTAGACTTTTGACAGTATTAATTCAAAATCTTCTGCTGATGCTTTAATTTAGCAGTTTGGTGAATAGTACAGCAACACATCCTCTATAGCTGTTTCTTAAGATAGATGACTCATTGTTGAACAACACTAATATCAGAAATTTAAATGCATGCATATACCATAATGATAAAACTGCTTATCTATTCTACTTTCAAGTTTCCAAAGGATACTTGAAAAAACTATCATACAGCTGTTTAAATCTGCCAGTTGTTTCAAAGTGGTCAGTGTTTAGTATGACAATTTTATCTCCCTCCTTCATTCTTCGTGTCTTTTCTTCTGCCCTCCTTCCCTTTCCCATGTTTCTTGCTCATAGTGTTTTTTCACCTTGGCTTGTATTACCCTAATGCTAGGTTGTTGAAAAACAGCTTTTTCCTCTACTTCATAGATGTTATTGGGAGTTTTTACAAACTACTGTTAGATATTAATTGTAGCCGCTAATACTGACAATTAATACAGACCAAAATACTGTTAAAAAAAAAAAAAAATCATGTGCTGTTTTAATATACAGCCAATTACAATGCCCTTCTGCATGATCCTTTCTGATGAAATACCCCTCTCTCTCTCTCTCTCCACACTATTAATTCTGAAAATTGGATGCACTAGATTGTGCATTGAAAAGGTTATTCTTAAAGACGGTCAGGAAATGGTAGCACTGCAAGAAAACAGAAACAGGAATATGTAGTCAGGAGTACTGCCAGAAGCAACAGATCTATCTCAGACCAGTCAACACCAGAAAACTGTTCTGGTACAAAAGGAAGGCCACACAATCTGTGGGTAAAGGACAATCTTTGCTTTCCACCTAGCCAGGAGTATGCCTTCACATCATTTCAACTTCCTCCACCCAGTTTCATTGGATAAGAAATCTTTCAGGCAGCTGGATGTTAGCGGCTGTGCCTGGGAGGAGGGCAAGGCAAGGCTGGCTTTCATGCCGCAAAAAAAAAGTACACAGCTGCATCTGCATGGCCTGTCTCACCTGGATTTGGGTAACACTATATTCAGATGGAATTAAATAAATTCATCAAATTATGGTCAAAAAAGACAATTGGGCGTTTTCTATAACAATGGACAAAATAGGTATTTAGAAAAGAAGAAGGCAATATAAAAACAGAAGAATAAAACAGGAAGAACTTTGGAAGGTGTCTCAGGGACTTCAGAAGGGTGGTGATTAGAGGTTCCGGGGTGCTTCCTCAGGAGGTGTTGATCTCTAGGACACAGTGTTGTGCAGCTTTTCAGTTCCCTGTACACTGTCAAAGTAAACTGAGAAGGATTCAATTGAAATACAGTGCCTATCCTTTAAAATACTGTCTTTTTACATATTTAACACTTTTCAGGACTTCAGCTTAAGGTGATAGTAGGAAAAATGTGGCAAAGACCATAAACAAGGATATTTCCTCTTCATTTTTCCACATCCTGTCTACCCAAAATCTTACATTTTTCAGTGGGGTCTTTATGAATAATAAGCTCAAGAGTTGTACAACACTGTGCATCGTGCTGCTCAGAAGCAGTTTAAATCTTTCATTAACACAGACGTATTCCTTCAGCTATATCTTCAAGATCTAACATATTGAATTTAAATTTTTTCACCTTTTCCAAGTAAGATGGAAAGCTGCAGCCATTATTTCAATGTCTTGCTGGCTGTCAGTTAAAGAATCTTTAGAACAACTGAGTTTAAAAAGAACCCTTGGAAGGTCCAAAGCAGAGCAATCTCTGAAGACAGATCAAGTTGCCCAGGTCATATTCTGTCAAACTGTGAGGGTCTCCACAAAGATGGAAACTCCACCACAACTCTGAGCAGCCTTTATCTCTGCAACTGTTGAAAATCACCGTCATTAGCCTAATAGTTATGAATTTGCCCAGTAAAACTAAGGAGCAGAAGAAAATAATTCTTCTTCTTCTTTTTTCTTGGTCCTTTTAGATTATGTCTCATAAAGACAGACAATATTGTTACACTCTTTTCGCCACAATCAGGCTTTGAATGTAGTAGAAGCCTGTTGTGCTATCCAGAAGGAATGTCTCATGGCAGTTTTTTCTTTATGGGTGCTAAAACACAGAAAATATACTTCAATGTATATTTTCCATTAGAGGCTTCAAGAACAAAGGTTAAAAATACCCCAGCCTTTTCTACACAAGGAAGCTGAAGGAGTTCTCCACGTCCATTTAATCCCAAGTTTTCAGTTTTCTTCGAAAATAAATGTCAAAACTCGACAATGAATTGTCTTGAAAGTTATGCAGGACTATTTGCTTAAATATTGGTTGTTGTCATACAAGCAGAAATCAACATCACTAAATAGTGATGCCTATTCATATCACAGTATGATGTAATTGTCATTTTTCCTTAAATCAAACATACTCTTAAGGTCCATTTTTTCACCCTTGTGAAGGACAGTGTATTCCAAATATTGTCTGTATCCTATACATCTAAACCCAAAATGTCAAAGACCATCAATGCTTTATTATACACCAGGTAAGTAGTTCTTCACCAAAATTTTCATAATATCTTTAGGTGATTATATAACTGAATAAGAGCTCTCTTTAGCTTCCTTCTTACATTCTTAATTAGCACTCTTTTTTTGGTATGTCTTATTAAAGAAAATATTTGAAATGTAATTTTCTGTGTTTCTCCTATAAAAAGAATATACAAAACTGAGTACTCCATGGATGCATCATAGCAGCAAACACTAAAGGATTTCCCTGACATTCTTTATAAGTACACCTTTTAGTATAACCCAGAATACAATTAATTTTGTATTACAAAATCTCTTTGTTTCTATAGATAGACTAATAATTTTTTCATTGTAAGCAACATATATATTGATTACTACATTTTAAAGTCACTTTTTGCTTGGGTAAAATCCACTACTAAAAATCCATGAAATCCATGAAAATCCCCAAAGTTATCCTGGATGAATTTCTAATGCGCTTAAATATTTCTGAAAATGTTTCAGAGCTAGATTATTTAAATAATAATTATATTTCCAATTCAGGTGGCATTATGCAAATTGTATCATCACACAAGGGTAATAAAATCTTCGGAACCATGATATTGCATTCCTTTGGTACTTAACTATTTAAATTAGTCAGCCTGAATGAGAAGTAGTTGTATACTTCAGATAGAAAAGAAATCATTGTGAGATTTACGTAACATGATAAAAGGCCTTAGTGCAAAGCAGTCAACAGTAGAATAACTCGGATATCAGCAAGACCACGGCTTCTCAACTATTTCCTAAATAACCCAGAAAAAACGCATCGGTTTTGATGTGTTTGTCCATCAAACCTGGCTGAAAAATGTAACCACTCAGTCAGTCTGATTTACAGTGAGCATCAATGTACACAGAAATCTGCAGTAACTGCTTTCATGTCTTCCTTGTAGATGAGACAAAAGTAAGCAAAACTAATTCAGCCTTGGTGTCGTCAGCAGTAATTCCAGCATTAGAAGCAAATGTTGATGCTTTGCCAGGAGAGAAAAAAAAAAAGTACTGAATATACATGTTCAGTGAACTGGGAGAGCCTCCCAGACTAGCTCCTCTATAGGCATATATAACTTTACTGCAAAGTACCTACATTTTTGTTAACTCTTCTGAGGCAGAGAATTTGACTCTTTGGGATGATGCTGTGCAGGCCCAGGAGTTGGACTCAGTGATCCTCGTAGATCCCTTCCAATTCAGTTTATTCTGTGATTCTGTGATGTTTTTTCTTTGCATCGTGCAGCGCTTTCCCCAATTGCAGTACTCTGCACAGTTGTAACACTAATTTTATTTTTACATCTTCACTGATGATTTATTCATACTTTCAATAAATAAATAAATAAATAAATAACCAAATAACCTCTGTCTAGCTACTCAGCCCCTATCCTATACTACATAATTTTTCTGGTTTGTTCTTTAGCATCAAAGAGGGTTCTGTGGGTTTTTTATCCTTCCACTTTTCTAATGCATCATTCCCTGGAATGCTTGTAGCTACTGAGTTAGTTCTGTTCTTAGATTTTAGCACCCCGTGCATGCCCTGGGTAAGTTATTAATGAGATTTTCATATCCTCCTCTCTATTGCTTTTCCATTTTTTATAAGGAATGCTTTTTGCCAGTATACATTATCCACACTTCTAACATAACTTAACCTGAGTTTCTCACTGACTCCTCTGAAAGCGCTATTATGGCCAGATTTCATGTGGCCCTTCCAGGTATGCCCAAAAAAGGAGCATACAGTGGTTTACTCCTTTGTGTCCCAGCACAGCTACAAAGATAGTGGGCTTTTAGAAGATGCAAGTGCTGCTCTGATTTGCTCTGCACTAGCACTGGCAGAGAGATATTACCATTTCCAAAAGATGAAACTGGAGCAAAGAAAGGCTAAGGTAGCAACCAGAACTGAGCAGGGGAACTGCACTTTTTTCCTTTAAAAACAGTCATGAAAGCTTTCTAGTAGTGTTCTGCAGAATAGATAGTCAAAGAACCTTCTTTTACGATACTCTGAATTTGCATGAAGCACATTTGGGGCTGACAAACACCGCTAGGTTTGGCTAGGGGAGTAGCCAAGCTAGGGTCCCCCAGCTAGGGACTGCTACAGCTACAAACTCTTCTAAAGCTCATTAAAAACTCTGAATCATAGAGATATATAAATACAGTGCCCTAAATTTAACATATTCCAGATTATAAGCATATGATCGTGGCCGTGTTTCCTGGCAACCGAAAACATCCAACCATTTGATAAACACGCACACACATAAATATGCATACAGCTCTCTTGATCTGGGTGGGGGACAAAGGCAAACTGTGAAAAAATGGGTTTCCCTTGTGCTCATACGGGTGAGCACATCACACAACTTTCGACCACCAAGTCTTATATTCTACACCATTACACTGATTCTATGCAATGATAGTGCTCCAAAGATGAAAGATCACATCTGCAAGTGCTCATTGCTGACCATCTCTCTGATAGCAATAGTGAGCAAGACTTCCCCTCCATTCTCTTCAGTTTTCCTGTTCGGTTGATTTACAAAATGTTGGGAAAAAAGAGGTTTTGGTCTGTCTGTAGAAGAAATGCAATGAAGATGCTTGCTTAAAGCAATCACAACCTTTGAAAGCAGAGATGGTTCCTTCAAAATGGAATCGCAGAGCATTTAATTTTCATCTATCTATCTATTGTCTTATCTTCCTCTTTTTTTTAACAACCAGGATTCACCTCTTTGGTTACAATAAGAATGCCATTCCTGAAGCTGGTGAGGCTGACCGTAGTTTGCAGAAGGATTCCCAAATTGCATACATTTCCATAGATCTTTTCAATGTCTACATGGCACTTGAAACTTTAGGCTATGAAGTCCAGTCCTCTGTCCTTGTAACTTCCCTTTGGTTTTGTTTTTGGTTTTTTTCTCCAATATTTAAGTTTTCTATTTAATTATGTTTTATAAATTTCAGAGAGTAGAAAAGACAGAAGTTTTATAGCTGTTGGAAAGAGCAATTTCAAATGTGAGAAAGTAAAGAGGGCTGAAAAGCTTATGGAGATGATCAGAATACTGAAGTAGCCAGCGTGATCATGTCTGTTCATGGGGCAGAAGAGAGACAGATAATTCAAACCCTTCTAGATTTTTTGGTTCCTTGCTTAGTTTTAGTGTCCATTATTTTGTGGATTTCCTTTTCTACATGCTAACAAAAAGCAAAGGATTTATAAAAAAGTGTTACCCTAAGTGTCTTGCAAATGTTACAGTAAATAAAAAGAAGAAAATACCTTCATGATTTGTAGAAAGTCATAAACAATTAAGGTCTGTATGACTTGCCATTTGTATGGCTATATTTCATACAAATTAATGCTAATGACAGAGGGAATTTGTTTTGAAGTCAAACTTGTAATTTATTTTGATGACTAAACAGAAATGGCATGGAATGTTTGGGTAAAATAGTTCATTTCAGAGCTGAAAGTGCAGTCAAGAGTGTTCCAGCTGCAATGCTGTGCTTAGCATAAAATGAGTACAGAGAAAAGATTATCTCCCCTTGAATAAACCCATGCTTATCCACATCAATACGGTAGGCTGGGGAATATATCTAAGTCGTATGAGATGTCTCTGGCTTCAGGGGACGGTGCAGTGTCATCTTCTCCCGGCCCACACCCATTTTGCAGGTTATTTCATCATTGTAGTGTTCAGACATCATTCAAGGATCTCAGCTGCTAGGATAGCCAATAGCCAACAGCCAAAACCTGTTTATCTGACAGAGGTGTATCATCAGTAAAAGTTAAACCTTCCTCACCAGTCTATAGAAAATAGTACTCAGTTTTGAAGTGCATCAGTAAAGCATCAAGCTACATACTGTCAGTAGTCACACTAAGTCTCCCAGTAAAATGAATTACAAATCTATCCCTTAATTCAAGAACTACCTCCCAACCAGACATTTACTTAGCTGAATTTAATATACAGTCTTCCAAGAAGCCTGTACGTTTCCCTTGTGTTGGTCAACAACTAGATAAAATGC
Source organism: Cnemophilus loriae (assembly GCA_013397755.1). Classification (NCBI taxonomy): domain Eukaryota; kingdom Metazoa; phylum Chordata; class Aves; order Passeriformes; family Corvidae; genus Cnemophilus; species Cnemophilus loriae. The sequence goes on from VZTF01007526.1 coordinate 324,218, forward strand.
TAGTATTAACCTAAAACTTTTCATTACTAAAGGAGCAATTGTTTACAGTTTTTCACATCTCTGAAAATGTCTTTCAAAGCAAGTGAAAGTGGGCTAATGAACATTTCTTGCTTTCAGACAACTTTAGAAGAATTCATCTCAGACCCTGGCCTATTTCTGTTGCAGCACATGTTAGGCCAGATTGTGATCCCAGTCACAGTAGTGATATATGCATGATAATGCAAACTGCTGTGCCAAAGTAAACATTCTACTGATTTCAAATGAGTTATTTCAGATTCATATAAATGGAAGTGAAACATAACTAAGGCTAAGTATCTTAAATTAATGATGTGTGGCATGGTCAGAATGCAGTAATCTCTTGCAAAAACAGTTTTAGAAATTCCCAGGGCTTACTAGGCACATAGTGTTAAAAAAACCAAAAGGTTAATTACTTCCACATCTCTTTTCAGATTATGGGTCAATATAGAAAAAGGAATAAACTGCTAGAAAATTCCTGAAATATGAAACTACATAATTACTAAGCACTATGTACAAAAGCATTGTTTGGTATGTTTTGTATCATGAATTATCACAACTGCCATTTCCGAATGTTCTTTTAAACTATGAGAATCCATCCATCCACAACTGAAGTATTCTTGAAGATTAAGATTAACGTGCCATGAATCACCATGGTTTAATATGTGTGACACAGTTTCATTTCACACATATTCTGCATGGGTTGATTGCCATGTATACCAATATCAAACAGATGCTAATTCTTTAATTTTTTTGCTCTCAGAGCATGTTTTAATTATCTATGAGTCTCCATAAAGAAAAAGAGGGAGGTTATTTTGAAGCAAATTTAATGAAAAATATAAAAGAAAAATCCATTAGATTTTTTCTTTATTTCATATTCTCAACAATATAATTTCAATAGTAAAAAAAATACTTGATATGCAAAGGAAGTCCAGACTGCTCTCATTAAATGGCTCATTCCTTGTAAGCAAGAAAACTTTGATTATTTTTCTTACAAAATGCATGATTTTAAAGCCCTGCCAATTGAACACGAGCTTGGTGATATGAAATGTTTCTGCAAGTCATTGTATGTTTATACTATGCCTAAATTCTTAAATTTGAGTATTTTGCAAAGAAATCAAAATTCCATGTAAAACATCACTATATAAATTCTCACATCAGCAGTGCTATAAGCTCCCATGTATCATCTAAATTAAAAAGTCTTTGAATATAAAATATTCCACAAGCCTCCACTATACAGAGGCCAGAAATGGAAATGAAATACATCCTAGGTTAAAAGTAATGTATAATGAGAGAGCTGTTTCGGTCAGCATCAGCTCCCACTTTCTGCTGTGTCAGATGCAAGCCACAATTCTCCAGGACCAGAACAGCAACAGAGCCACAGGTCAGGACGGAATAGTGTTGGATAAAAACTCTGAGCTTTAACTAATTCCTAATTTGATCAGTTGTTACTGTAATTTCTGTGGAAGCTGAAGCATGTCTCTAGCTTTGGGCCTGATCTTCCTGAAATCAACAGGAACAGGAATGGCTCCCAAGGATTTTGCACTAGAATTAGTTTCACCAAGCTGAAACAGTCTCCAGGCTGAAAATTACAATTACCAAAACCGTTACAAATAATAATAATAGCAATAGAAGTGTATATTTGAATCATACATGTCAATGTTAGATAGTATAAATACAGATAAACAATAAAAGTAGATAAAACATTGTCAAAACTAAGATATTCAGCCCCTTTCCACATCATAGAGATTTTTCTGTACACCGTAAAATTTTCACCACCATAAAAATTACTTAAATTTCTTGCCTATATAACACATACTGACACAAGATGGCATACAGCTTTAAAACCAAAATGTGAACTGACATTTTGAAAAATAACTGACAGTCATGGCACAAGAGTGCAGTGACCTCTGTCCTCCAATATTCTCTTTTTCTGTATTTTTTTGCCCAAATGCCCAAATAAGTGCAAGGCGCCCAGAAACAAAATGCCCATTACCAGTGAAACCCTAATTCCAAAGAAGTCAAAAAACAACATTTTCATGGAATTTACTGGGTCAAGAAATGAATCTAAAATGTGGAATTTACACATCACACAAAACACTTGTGCAGATTTCTGAAAACATACATCTATCGCATTGCAGGGTATTAAGCTTGCATTCCTTGTTCAGCCAAAATTCCCTCACTTGAATAACGGCTTTAGATGTTATTTTTGTTCACATTCTGTCTTACTATGTTAAAACACCAGATTTTTTTTTTTTTTTTACTTAAGATAAATGTGTGAAAGTGCCTTCTTTCCATTCATAGATGCTATCTTCCTCAAACTTCAAATGATTCATCTGGGTGAATGTAGTTATAAATAATTTATCAAGATACATACCAGTTGATAGGGAAAAAAAAAACCCTGAAGGAAGAATATCACTGCATAAAATCTGAACATTAAAATTGATTTTTTAAAATCAATCTTTAATTGGTTTTATTACCTCCTAATCCAGGTCTGAGGCGATTATCATAACCATCCAGGAGTCTGTCTAGAATTCTTGTAAAGATGGTGATGTTATTCTTAGCTTCATCTTCCAGGGAGTCAGCCAGCACTGATCTAAATGGACATTGTACATTTTAGAAGGTGCTAAGTATGTTTTAACATACATTCAACATGCATTTTTTTTCAGGCTGGCCTTTAACTTGCTGCATTCTAACAGGAAGGGTGTATTTAACAGTATGCGAATACACAATTTATAGATAACAATTTCAGACATATAGGAGTCAATAACATGCTACTTAAAATACCCAGGAAGTCATTTTCCAGTAGCCTCTACTTCTAGCCATCATTGCATTACTGTGAGTGCTGCTTCAAGCTCCACTAACACTGTTACTGGAGGCTGTGCTGGTCCAAAACCCTAGAAGAGCTTCCCAAGCTTTGGTGGCACGTCCCTCCCCGACTGATAACCTGGGATCCCATGCACAAACCCATCTCCTTCCAGCTCTATCTCATCTGTCCTCACCTAGGTATACTCCATCTCTGGATAAATCCTGTGGATTTGCTTCCACCCAATGGTCATGTAATGTACATGACCAGAAGAACTAACATGAGGGAAAACTCCAGCAATCATGCTCAGGGAGTCCTCTGACGCCAGTAGTTGGTGGGAGGGAACACCAGTGCTGACTAGCAAGCTGCAGGATAGCTGTGGACAGCCTTCATCTTTCTAAAACACTATTCTGTCATAAAAAGCACTATCGGATATTCCACTAGATGCAGACAGACCTTATAAAAGTTGGATGGAAAAAGGAATCATAAATGGCGTGTCAAGAAGAATCTATAGATCACCAATTGTTTCAAACTTCCCCAATAAAGAAAAGAGACGTTACAGCCTTTACGGATCAAATCTCTGTGGAACATGCTAGGGCATGGAATATGAACCTGCTGCTCAGGCAGCTGTGGTGCTCCACAGTCCTCCAGGACCTGGGCACCCAGACCAAAAGGGTCTGTGCCAGGGAAACCCTGACATGCAGAAAGCCTTACACATGCAAATGTTACCGTGCCAACAATTTTAAGCACTATGCATGTGAAGTACATGAGCTCATCAGCCTTATCTACTTAATACCAGCATATTGGTATCAAGGACGTAAAGCATCATATGTTACACACATTATCATTTATACATTTTTTAGCCACCGAAATTTTTAACCTTAAATGTCTGAGTATTAATCATCTCAAAATTAAGGCATTCTGAATGCCATAACAGCAAGCATGTTTTCCTCCTCCTCCTTCAAACCAAAAGTAGGTTTGGGCGATATTTTCTCTAAATCAAGCTATAAAATGATTAAAGACAAGGCTGTATGTTGGTCCCCAGTTCAACAGCATGAAGGAAGTATTTAAATGTAAATCGTTGCAGTCTGTGCTTTCCATCATATAAACCATAGAACTGACCCAAATCAGATAACTTACAAAGAACCCGTGAAAATGTCATGTGTGATTTTACTTATGTGTCAGTTTTTTCTTAGCTGCAATTACTGGATGGTTCCTTTTTGGTTTGTAAAATGTATCATTGGTAGTGTACGTCTCTGCCATTTTTAAGGTTCTCTTTGAGATACGACAGTTTCTGAACTGAAGATTCCATTAAAAAAAAATTAGATCAATACAATTACATCAAATTAAGGTTGAATCTTGCAAACTTTACTCAGGCATAAAGTCTTTAATAACGCATGTAGTCTCTTTGACGTCAGTAAGATTACTCACTTGAGTAGGGTTTGCAGGATCTGGCCCACTGTGACTCAACTAATCCTGCACCATAGTTAGGTACAAAGTGAAATAGAAAACATAGTTTCAGGAAATATTTTGTTTGCTGGGAAACAAACAAAAATATTGGAGACTTGTTAAATCATAGGAAACTTGCATTATTTAGCACACAATCCCTACCATATTAGGACAAGACCTACTGCAGCCAGAACTACAGCAAGTAAATCAAAGTTACAAACTACAATTAATTACGCGTTTACAGACTGTGAGCAACACAAAAGTATAATTTGATAAAAATTACTTCCTCTTATGCTGTCACTTTAGAAATGGAGAACTTTAAACAACATAAGAAAAGTTGATTAATAAATGATGCTATTATTATATTATACGTGATTGTGAAGTTGTATGCTATCTCCACCTAGAGGTTTAAAGCTTAAGCATCATTTTGAATTCTATTATGTTTGACCAAAAAAAAAAAAAACCAAAAAAAAAAAAGGCAAGCCCATATTACTAAATATACGAGCATTATTTTAAAGACTGTGATTTGCAGCATGACTTCAAGATAATCTATTTGTCCATTTTTTATGGTACAGAATCACAGTTATACAGTAACTCAAATAAATCTTTAAGACAGAATAAGGCATTTAAAGAAATTGTTATTTTAATGGTGAAATAAAGCATCAATTCACAAACCGTTTAAGGACAAGAGATCAGGCTTTTTTGGTCCCTAAACTACATTCTACTGCATTTGCTCTAGAAACTATGTAATACTGCATTCAAACAGCTAAGAAAGATTTTTTATTACGTTACTACATACTATACTTTTACAACCCCTCACACAAGCTTACCCTTAGCAGATTGTAACATACATGTTTTCACTGAACGAGAAAACTAAATATCCTCTCACCTTGTTGGTAGCCACACCAATAAAACAAGAAGAACCAACTGCATCTCGGAGAGTGCCAGCTTCCTCTTCATCGCTGCTCTTCGCAAAACCTAACGGTGCAAGAAAAACACAAACCCACTCTCAGCCACAGTCAGTCTCCGCCAAGCAGTGCTTTCAACTTAACCCGAGGAAAAATATGTCACTTCACTGGAGAAAGGAAACCACTGGATTTCCGCAGCACTTTTCAGCACTAGCAACTTATTGTATCTCCATCTTTCCCAACGATCCTGCTCTGTGCAAAGAGGCAACGTATGATCAGAAGTGGCATGTGAGCCGGCGCATCAGATGCTTTCCTGTTCCGTGATGTGAAAGCCCCGAGACGAAAAGGAACAAAAAATAAAAACCGTATGTATGGGAGGATGGGGGTTTAACCACCCCTCGCCTCGCTACGGCACACCGCAGCCGGGGGGGCGGGGGGGCGGGCGG
>VZTF01007526.1:330072-388094 GCA_013397755.1 Cnemophilus loriae
CCGCGGCGGCACCGGCACCGGCACCGGCCCGGGGCGGCTGCCGCGGCCTCGCAGCCCGGAGCGGGCGGGCGCGGCAGCGTCGCCGGTGCGCGAACGAGAAACGGGGCGAAAAGCGCTCCCCAGAACGGTACAACACGTTTTCCGTGGCCCTCCCTCCTCAGCCTCTTAATCGCCTCTGGTCAAGTGTGCGTTTGCCAGGGCACAGCCCCAGCAGCCGCGCCGCGCTCCCCTGGACTGCGGCGAGAGCGGGGAGCCGCCAGCCCCGGCTCCCACCCCGCTCCCCGGCTGCCTCATTAACATTCCCTTCCCCACTTGCCCATTGGCACAGTCTAATTGGAATGCAGAGAGAAGAAAAGTCTGTCATTTAAAGTGAGCTCAGGATGGAGGCAGACAAGGAAACAAACCTCGCTTGTATTTTTTTCTTTTTTTCCCCCCTCAAATTGCATTACTTTCTGTTGTATTGTCTTTTAAAGCACGTTGCCCTCGTTTCGTATATGCAGTCCTCCTCTGGTAGTAACTAGATCGCTGCTGGAATTCATTTCCATTGATTTCAGGTTTTCCAGTACAAGTAGAACAGGACAGGCTTGATAATTAAAGATAAGGGTTTATATTTAGTGTACCCTCATTTTGCATTGTTAACTCGGAAATAATTAAATAACGCTGGCAATAATATTTCGGCTTTTTTTTTTTTTCTTTTTAAACCAATCCTCATCCATCTCCTTTCCTTTCAGTCTCTTAACTGCCCAAAGCATCATCTCAGTTATGCTCTCTTAATGTCACTGGCCTGCTTATTGTGTTTAACTGAATTTTTTCTGATGAACTTTGGTTCTGAATTAATACTAGTTCCAAAATGAACATGTGAAGTAGGATGCACAGACATGGAAGGGAATGGGGGGGTGCGTGAAGGGGGGTTGGAGGGAAAAAGGAAGGAACGAGAAAGAAGTAGGAAAAAAGAAAAAATTTCTTAGGGTACCTATAGAATTGGGGTATTCCTGCTTCCTAATTGTTGCAGCTTGCAATTGGAGGTGTTCTTGTTTTCCTTCTTTAGTGGTTTAATGACTCCAGAATAAAGGGTGAGAAACAAAAGAAGGAAGAAAAACACTTGGGTTATCAAGAAGATTTGTTCCTTCCAACTTTGAGATATTTCATAACTTGGAGTAAGACTGGGAAGAGTGAGGAAATAAGCTGAATGGCTTTGGTTTAGAATAACCAGTAAAATGACAGCCCAAACTGTGGAAAATGACAAAGATAAGGACAGAGGAGCGAAAACTGAAATCTGAAAAACACTCTTTCAGCAGCCATCTAACCCTGGCTGTGTCTAAGGTAGAAGGCCCTCATCTTTCCCTGTCCAGATGTGAAAATGTGCTCTGTTCATCGTCAGTTAGGTATCTATGGTCACTCTAAAGTCTTCTTTGGATCTGGCTGTAAGTCCCACGTATTAGGAATTAACGACTGATACTAGATGCAGAATAAACCCTCACAAGTAAAGAACATTAGTTTTAACTACTTGTCCTAAGAAAAAGCGACTTCATAAATATCAAAATGGAGGAAAAAAAGAATCACTGAAAGTGAAGAGTCTTCATGATTTATTCTTATATGAAACACATTATCTAATCCAAGCAGAATGGTTTTTTCCACAGGTATTCATGGCATTCTTTCTCAAAACACACTTCCAGTAATCATAATACTGAAACTATAATCTAATTTTCATATGCAAGTTGCATCAAAAAGTGGAAAACCACATTCATTAAGGAAGGCAGTCACAGTGGCTCCTTGTTGCTGTGATAGCATATTGTCATTCTTCAAAGGCCACATGGGGTAGGTATGTATTTATAATGAGCTTGTGCTCATAGAGTTTCCCAAGAAAAATGTGCTGGGTTTTAGGCTCTAATCGCAATTATTACCCGTGATGTTCTTTGAGATTTACCAAAGCTTCATGCACTGAAGTCATGCTTCAGATCTGAAATTTTAAAAATAACCCCTCATACCCATTTTAAACAAGTTGGACAGCCCTGTGGGGCATCCCAAATCACAGGAAAGCTGAGTATAGGGACAAACTACTGTGGTAATGTGAAAAATCTAAGGCAATATTATTACTAATAGAGAGGAGGGTTTTTCTGCTAGTCCCACACGCTTATAACCTGTACTGCTGGCGAACTGGAAAGCATTTGGGGAGAAAACTGTGGTGTTGCTGGGGTGTTATTGTTTTTTTGGGTTACATGCAGGCATAGCTCACAAATGCTAGATGTGTTAGCTCTAGCTGGTTAGAAAAGGTGTGCTTGAGCCCCCTCAGGTGCACAGTCAGCAGGGAACCCTTCTTCCCTTCCGCATTATTATTCGTGGTATGGTATTGAATGCTGTCATTCGTTATTGAATTTCATTTAACACTAAGTGATATGCGGCATCCAACACGTCATCTGGGTTTGTGAGGCTCTCCTGAGTCCTGATGCAAGCACCCTGGAAGGTGGAGAGTTATGCCTTTGGTTTGAATAGGACTTGAAATAGTCCATAGAAAAGCAGCAGGTCTACGAATTGTTACTTTCAAAGTATAAATAAAATATTTTACTTAAAAGGTTTCATTTCTTTTGTGCTATGTTTGCTGCAGTATATAAATAGAATTCAATCCCTATTTTGATATTTAAAAAATCTTAAAAACAAACAAAGGACTTAACAATCCTATTATTCCCTCTTGCAAAGGATCTCAAAACTCTGCACAGGCTGATAAATGATGTTTCAGAATTCTTTTGTGCAATTGGAATGACTTCCTCTGTGAGCACAAATTGAATAGCAGGGTAGGTATGTGACATTTCATAAGCACTTCTTGCAATTTACAGGTAATAGAAACACAGGAGAGGTTAAGCCAAGGCTGGTCATTATCCAGACTATGAAACACTAGATTGAATGCTTCCTTTAAAATTGTGCTAAAAAGAATCATTTATATGACAAAGTTACACCATCCTTCAGGCAAAATAAATTACTCAAAAACAATACCTCCAATTTGTAGCCACTGGGGAGGTGGCAGTAATCGTTTTCTGTCATGGACATAATCAAGTAATGCAAAACAGAACTTAACACGTAATTCTGATCTGGGGTACGTTCTGCAGTATAACATTTCCAGAAAAAATTTGGCAGATTGAGGTAATCAGCATTTACTTTGTACTGCTTGAGAATAATCCCCACCCTTATATCTAGGCCAGCAGCAGTCTGAGCTGTAAGGATATAAACAATAATCATTGGAATTAAATGAAGTGATGCATATGTGTGAAAATTGAAGTGATACATCAGAAATTTTTGTATGTGATAAGTAGTGGATTTTTATTTATTATAAATTATGCTTTTTATAAATGTTATTTTTATAAATGTTCCTATAAATCTGTAAAAAGGCATAAAACATATTTCAATATGATATTAATTTTTGGATAGAATTATTTATCATCTTAAAATTTCTATTTATATTAATTAAATAGTTAAATATAAGCTCAAGTGTTTGAGATATGTATCCAAGACACAATTTCTAAATAATTTTAAACATGTATGTTATCTTATTTCTGTAAATAATGATGAAATAAAACATTGAAGGAGGGACTTTTAGTTTTTGACCTAGTCAGTCCCTAGACTGGCTCATCATGCAGGTACATGACTACTAATCTGAGAAAAAAGAAGGAAGAAGCTGGCTATTTTCAGGAACCCCACAGAATGATGATGGAAATCAGATTTCTGTAAGAAAACTCAGATGTCCAAAACTCCTCCTCCTTATCGAAAATTGCAGCCCAAATTTCTCAGAGAGTTGAAATTATTTTGAAATGCACCATCCAACACTAGATGCTAGTACAACAAGAAAGAAAGAAAAATCTTATGACTTCGTGCAGTACCCACTGTTGTAAGGGTCTGAGCAACTCTTGGAGTTTTCAGTCTGACTGTGACACTTACGGATTGGGAAGAGGTTCTGTGCTTGTTCAAAAGCTCTAGCTGTCATACAGTCTTCCTGACTGAAGAGCAAAAGCAAAGGGCCAGTGCCAGCTTTATTTCAGCTGTGTGTCATCGGCTTTAAGTTACTTTCCAATGTGCACTGAGAAGTTCAGCAGAACAGGAAATTGAAATGAGCTTTCCCACCTTAAATATCGATGAATGTTTCTTCTATCCCAGGATTCTACTTCTCCCAGATTTGAACCTTAAATACCACATGAGGATTTTTAGTTTTCTCCAAACGCAGAGATGTCTATGGAAAGAGTGAGCAGATAGTCTTTGCTGTCTATCAGGAGTAGTGAAACTTTCATCATCCTTTGAGACTAGATCTTCTTTGGCAGGAGAAATGTAAGACAAGTGACAGAGGGCAATACAACACATTCACCACCTGGGACAGCAAAGCTCAGGTAAATAGAACTGGCTAATCACTCTTGGTCTGAGTTGAGAGGAAGGGGAGATCTGCTTTTCTAAAACCAACAATTTTCTTCATCTGCAAATCCCTGTTTTCTGTTTTATAGCTCTGTCTATAAATGAGTTTACAGCAAAATGAGACCTTTGCTTGAGTAGACAAGATAGAATGCTGAAAATGGAAATATATGTTAAATTGTTCTATAAATATAGTTATTTTTGTGTTATTTGTATAAATACTGTTTATCTTTCAGCTGTTCACTCAAGTATTACTTGGACTCTGAAAATGTTTTTAAGGTAAAGCAACACAGATCTGTGATGTTTCATGTTTCAGGTGTCGAGTTTGGGGCAAGTGGAGCTTGCTTATTAGAAGGATAGAAATATACTTAATTTCTAAAAATCAGTGTTACATAGAACTACTATGAGTTTCATTTTGTTTGAATATATTTTGAAGCTCAAAACCAAATCCCTTTGTATTGCTACAGTGAGACTGATACTCAGAGAAAATATTACAGACATAGGGCCTGTTATGATCAACCCTTTTTCCAGGAATACAAAGAAAGGAAAGACAATAGACTTCTGCCACTTTGAGTGGCCTACAAAATTGCCATGTGCTGACTTTGCAGCCTGGTAATATGAGGAATCATTTGTCAGTGGTTATCTTTGTTTGTGCAAAGGCCTCATCTCCCCTTGTCACTAGCTAATACTGGCCATCCTAAATAATGTTTGATGCACACGAATTTATCAGTGACCCCAGGATTTGCCTAAGCCTCAGGGCCTCAGACAGCTTCTTAGAGAATGTGCTTCTGCACGTCTCTTTCCCCCGCCATAACGCAGGCTGTAGGCAGATGACGCAATTGAGCAGTGATATTTCTATGTTTAAAATATTTATTTAATTACTTAAATTCTGCTTCTGGGGATTCAGTAACATGAAAGATCAGTTAAAACAAGCAGAAAGCTAAATGGAGTATAGTATGACAAACAAAGGGATTAAGGAGGGATGAGCTTTTCAGACAAACTGGTTCAAAAAGTACTGTCTTTTGTAAACGAGAACAAGTCACTCTAGAACAAGAAGCACAATACAGACCTCCAGATTGCCTGAAAACTGCTGAAACTGGCAGTTCTGGCAGTGCCAGGTTTTGAGCAGAAAATAATCATGGAGTGTTTATTCCTACTAAGAGTGCATTCAAATTTTAAATTTAAAAAAATGGATGCTTTTCTAAATTCCTCATTAAAAAAAATTCATCCTTTGGCCTACTTTCAGTGCTGCTCAAAAAAATGGCCAGAATTCAGTTAGCAGTCTATTCAATAACTGCTCCTAGTCAGCAAGGCTTTTTGTTGCTGATCCAAGACTACATTATCTTGGGTGGCAAAAAGTTTGCATTTTAAAAATTATTCTGCCTCCCAGGACTTCAAAGAGTTTTCTCCTGTCTTTGACTAATGCTAGCTAAAACACACACAAAGGTGTTCTTCTATCACTAACAACAAATGATCCAGAGACAGTTCTAACGTGAAATGTGTTGCCTAGCTTCAACAACAACAACAACAACAAAAATTACATCGCTCCATACTTGAGTTAACACAAATGTAGCTTCTTCATCGATGGAGTCTATGAGGAAAAGTGTTGTTCTATGTCCCATGCTTTTCAGAAAAAAACATAAACCATATAATTGCTTAGGGGTGTAGCTGTAGTTTATAACAGTCTGCTCACATTTTGCAGAAGCATGGAGCTATATATATCTGGGTTAATTAACTGCCATTACAGTATTTTTATGTATTTAAATGAAGAATTTAGCTTCTCAGCACACTGCAGATGACACATTATGCAGGATGACAATTAAATCATAGTAAAGACAATTGCATAAACAAACTGCTGGATTTCAGTGCCTGCTCTGTGTATTGCTGTTTCCTAAATTGCCCCTTGCTGCACCAACAGAGAGAGATCAGGAAGCTTCCAAGCTGGGCAGATGAGAACCACCCCAGGTCCTGAGCAGCTGGATAGATGGGTTCTCAGCCTGCCCTGCTGGAGGAGATTGAATTACCCAGTGATTGCTCCTAGCAGGCACCTAAGCTGGCAGTATGAACCCTTCCTTCACTCTTCTTTGCCTGAGCGCAAGAGATCTTTATGTGGATGCAGGCTCCCCATCTCATCTCTCCTCACTTCCAAATATCCAGGTGCCAATTACAGCCCAGGGCCTGAGAAAAAGCTTCAGACTTCAGCCTCTGTCAGTACAGCTGCATTCCATTGCTTTGAGAATGCCCTGGGCTAAAATAAATAAATAATCAGATAAATGGATAACAGTTCATAGAAACAGTCCTGATTTACCTTCCTCTCCTTTCAAGCAATGAATCACCAGTGAAAGAGTGATGACTCACTAGGGGAATCCAAAACATGCTTTCTCTTTCATATGAGTCTGCAGTAGCCATCCATGCTCCAAAGGGGGAGAAAACTGGCCTGCATTTTAATATTCATTTCCACAAAGCTGAGTCAAAACTGCTGGTAAGTGCCAAGGGATTTTCAAGGAAAAACAGCTGCCCTCATATCTCAGGGATGTAGCAAGAATGTATAAAGAGTTGCACATGGCAGATAGTTTATGTCAACACAGTATTGTATTTGTGAGCATCTGGGTAGCAACTGCTGGACACAAGAGGGCATCTGCAATAAAAGGAATATGCTACTGTCTACAAAGTAAGCACTGTGTTACCCAAAAGCTCTGCATGGTGCTATTCAAGTTTGCCAAACAAAAAGGGGTGCCCAGAGTAAGAGTTCATTAAACATCACCAAGATTATTTGAGAAGAGAGAGCTTGTTATTGTCCTTTTTAATTGATTCTGTGGTACCTGGCTTTGTGCTCTGGGCTCATTCTGATGGTTTCTGTTGTCTCTCTAAGAATTTGGACAGGTTCTCACCTTGGCCTGGCCAGTCCCTGGCAAGGGCAGACAAAGTTGCATGCTGCATTTTGGGAACATAGCAACAGGCCCCTCTTCCGTGTTTGGATTTCCCTTTTCTCTCTGCACAATTTCCTCACTGTGCCACCTGGCTTCAGAGGCTTGATCTGGTGCATTGCAAGCCCCTTTTACCTGGGAAGCCCTAAAGGATGCTGTGGGTGCACAGGGACAACTCCTTCCCCACCCTACCGGGGGAGTGCAGGACCACACTTGACAAAGGAAGCTTTTAGCTAAGCCCAAATTGCCACTGTATTGAAAAGCAGGCATGAGCATGGCCAGATGTCACAAACACGCTTGTTAGCTGGGACAAGATCCTCCCCAGTGCTGACTCTCCCTGCGCTCCTCCATCTGTTGTCGCAAACACCAGAGACAGAGGGACAGTGATCTGGGATGCAACAGATTGAAGAGGCATAGAAGAAAAGAGTATTTTTTATCTAATTTACCAAGTCACACAGCTTAAACTTCCAACTTTACATTCCTCACAGAATTCCCACTCCTCTCTTTTGCTTCCTATTTACCACAGGCAACAGTTCACCAGAAACCTCATATCGTCACATCCTTGACTGTGTATTTTTTGAATTATGTATTTGCCCAACAGGATTATTTCCACAAAAATAAAAGTGTAGGTGGCTGTTACAATTCCCAATCAGTTTCTCTTCGAAGAAAAAAATTGTAGCTGAATAGAGTCCTATTTAGTTTTTGAAATTTTAAAGAACTAGCAGCGGGTTCTGTTTGTATAAGGACCTTTCTATTACTCTGAACCTAAAGCCTACATTAAGATCTGTAGCTAAAAAAAGAGATCAGTCTACCAAAAACCACCAACAGCTTACATTCAAGAAATTGAAGAAAACATGCAAGATGGTGTTTGTGTAGTATTTATATTAGAGACGTACCTGCAGCCCAATTTGGCAAACTCGTAGCTTTCACATTCATCCACTGGAGTAGTTTGGATTGCAGAGAACGTCCTTCTTCTCTGGTTTTATGTTACTCAATCCAGTCCCTCATGAATACATTCAGGAAATGGGGGATATTAAATTTTTTTTTTCTGCACAGCAGCAGGTTTATCTTTAATTTAGTATAAATACAGTGTTTCCTCTAATTAATTCTTATCATGCATTAAAAAATAAATTTAAAAATCAAATGGATGAAGCTATTCAAAGAGACTACAAAGTTTTTTTTTATTTAAATATATCTTTCTTATCCAATCGTCTCTCTTTTTCAGGGTGATTTTCTTCTCAGCTTCCTGCATTTTTTACCAGCCTGTTCCATTTTAAGAAAAATATCACAGGCTTCAAGTTGCTTCTGTGTTACATCATCAAAACACTGGGAAAATTACTATTTGAAAGCTAATTGTTATTAATACTTTTAATTTTGTGAACATTATTTTAAATGCAAAATGAGTCTTTGGTGTTCCATCCCTTAAACTGAAAAAAATATTTTAGCAAAGAAGAATTTTGTACTTAGCTAATACACCAGCAGCATTTAGAACAAGTCTCAAAAAGTATAAACAGTACTTGTAAAGCCATGTAAGTCTTCTCAAATGACACAATATGGTTTTATTTGGCTAAAAATGAAAGAGTAAATTTAAGTTGATCCTGAATACTATTCAAACATATTATTTAAACAGACTGCTTGTTTGCAGTTTTCATTACTTTATATGTTTTGTACTTCAACTCTATCAAAATGCACTTTGTAATACATTAATCATATGCAACCAGTTGCATATTGTTGCTGTGTTTCCTCATGTTTTTATGTATCTCTGCATTCCAGTCACCTGGCAAGCCAAGCTGTAGTGTTAAAACCCCAATTAATTCTCATGACTTCCACAGGGCCCATAATTCCTTCCAAAGGTTTTCAATTCAGAGACTGATTTGAAGGTGAGTCCTTTGGATATATTTTACAGAAGAATGGCAGGGACTAGCACATTATTCCACCCAAATGCCTGTGTTTGAGTGAGAGCATCTGTATACTGCAATTTTTTGGGAAAGAAAAGTGAAGAAGCTGCAAAGCAGCTCAGATTCTGTTAACAGTGTGGAATTTGGCAATAGGAGCAACAAAAGTTGTTTGATAACGTTTGCACTTTTGAGATGGCAGGGTGAACACTTGATGGTAGGTGACTCCGCGGCTTTAGTGCTATTAACCCAGATTTGTCTGCAGGTTGCTCTATACTGAATGTGTCAGGATGAGTCCCCCTAAAAACTGATTTTCATACAGTATTTATGAAACATATTTAAGATCTAAAGTTTTGCATATGCTCCACAATCTCTTTTCTGTACCTGTTATCTGATGAACTGAGGATGTAGAGGAAAATTAATTCATTATCAACTAAAAAAATGGAATTTTCTACATGGATTGGTTTTGGAATAATTCTGAAGTATTATAAGATCATGGAAGGACTATTAACATAATATATTTATACAAGGACAATGTATATTTAATCAGTACTTAATGGTGATATAATAATAGGCTTCCCCATAGAGAATCACAATATGATTTTCATCTTCCTGAATTAATAATCTTGGAGAATACTGAAGACCATTTTTACATTTCACTCACATACAGAAAGAAGAAATCTTTTTCTGAGCAAGTAAGGAAACGTCTAAAACAAATCAAAGATGTGGGCAGTGAGCACAGAGAACTAATTAACTCAAGGCGAGTAGCCCAGGAAAATTAATGCTGGACTGGGGGAAGTTCAAAGACTTCAAGGGTAACAGTTTAAAATGAAGCATTTATGGCCTTGAATAGTTAAGACCTTGTGGATGACTATATTCTTTGCAGAAGGCATGAAACATCAAAGGCAAGGGGAACAGAAATAAATCTGTGCACATAAAGAACTGGGAAAGAGAAGCAAAGAGCTTTCATTGTGTTCACGGAAGAGAAAGATTCCTCAAGATCCTCAAAGTCTACTCAGAATATAGTGACCACTACTACTGCACTATGAACAGGGGCGTGGATGCAGGGAGATTGTCAAAGGAACATGTGCAGGGGTCCAGATATGCTGGGTAGCCCTTAGGTGGTGTGTCTGGTGGATGCTCCAGCTGTGTCAGGATCTTCAGCACACAGTGTCGTGTCTGCAAGTAGCTTCTTTTATACTGTTGCTAAATTCAGTGTTCATTAATCAGAAACAGAGAAGAGAGGTGGTTCTGAATCACTGATGTAAAGTGGCACAGTAAAGCAATTGTGATCCTAGGACACACCAGGAAGATTTTTGCAGGAGAAATAAAGTTTTAGTACCTCAGTAAAAGATGCTTATGTGGTCCTGGCAGGAATAAGAATGATCAGCTTTTAAATGGATGTTTCAGAAGAAGGAATTGAAACTTATAACACCTGTCCAAAAGGGCCATGGAAATGACAGGATTACTTGTATTACAGAAGAAAGTCAAGAGTTTTTTTCTTGTGCCTACTATAGTGAAAGCTGAAGAAAGAGGGGCAAAGAGAGATAGGAAGCCCTGACAAGGTGTCTTCAGGAAATATCAAAGCAAAAAAGAGATGTTGCTGCTGAAGGACAAAAGAGATGGGTAACCACAGGTCTTGAATAGATGTACCCGTGAAAGTAGGGGGTTTCTAGCAAAGTGGAACAGCTACAACACAAGACTGTGAGAGAGAAAAACACAACTGTTGGTAAGCAAAAGGGAGCAAACCACCTGTTTGAGCATCATTTTTCTGGATGCTTGTTGTTTTGGGATATATTTCTCATTCTTTGATTAAACTTTGAAAATACTGGAAACCCCTCTTTTATCATCTTCAAATACATTTTCTACTGAAAGACAGTGTTGACTGTGAAAGCTATAGGCAGGAGCAGAGTGAGGTATTTTACTTCTATACATCTTGAATGTTTCAGCACCATTGCTTGGTGGTAGAAGAAAAAAATCAAATTAATGATAGCAATAATTTTATAATAAATATGGCACAAAGCTGAGGAGCACACTTTATCATAAGAGCCTACAGAGCTCTTACGAGACTGCTGGTGAGTGTTAGTTTGGCAACACTGGTAGCATCTATTGCACAGATATTTAAATACCACCTCTGTCCAGTTTTTGGACAGAGCTGTCTTGCAGAAAATTGAATTTTCAAACAAATAATGTGTATACAGCTGATTCCTTACACATGAAACCTGCCGTTTTCCAAGCAACCTCACTATGCAGCTCATTATGGTTATGAAAAAGGTATAGTATTAAAACATGTTACCATGCCTGCTCTAGAGCTTTCAAACACAAAATTACCTTTTTTTTTTGTGGGGGGGGGATTTGTTAGGTGGTTGAGACAAACTCTACCTTCTTCCAAAAGACATAGAGAACAAACTACAGTTCTTTCACTTGTTTCGTAAGCTTTGGATTTCCCCTTAAGGCTCAATACGGATTCAGTGACATCACAGTTGTATATTTTGTAACAACATATATTCTGAATGCCTCAGAAGAGTAAGATACGTGCTGACAGAAGTCAGAAATAAGTGAGGTTTCTCAAGGTTCATGAAAATGTATGCATGGATGAAGATCAAGTTTGGAGATTTTCTGCTGAACACGAAAGTATTTTTACAAAACTGTCGAAATATTTATTAAAAAATATTTTTTATAATATAGTATAATATAGTATTATTTTACTGTATAGTAAAAATTACTGGCCCTACAGCATCACCATAATTTATTTGATATGTTACTACCTCAAATTTATTCTTTCTCTATTAGAGAGAATGAGCCATGACATATATGTGTGTATACATATATATGTATATATAGACACACTAAAAAACTCTGATCAATTAGGCCTGATTTTGATTAAGCAGATATGCATTGTTCATTTCCATCCCAAAAGGGATGGAAGGTAAAAAATGAATGAAAAATGTTAGCAAAGTCATTTAAGAATGAATGTGATTAGAATCCATATCCTTCTTACTGTACCCAGAACTCTCAAGAGCAAATGGCAAATGTATTCCAGCCACTGGCAAGCAAAGATTAGATAATAAATCTCAGAGAAATGAGAAAGGTTAATAGAAGACCATAATAAGGAAAGAAAAATATCTCATGAATTCAATTAGGAACTTTGACATCTAAGGCTAAAAGTAGAAACCAGAGATTTGGAGATACCTGGACATGGAATTGTATGTCACTGAAACAAGAAAAAGTAGAAAAAGAATGCTTCTTGGTAGAGGGAAGTCAGTTTTACAAAGGTGAAAGAAGTACAGAAATATTTATTCCATTGAGAAAGCTCCTTTACTGGCTGGATTTAATACTGTCATTTTGCTATATTAAAGCTGGATTGAACATTTGTGTGTTTCCTACAGTGCAATCATCTATCAAAGCCAGTCTCAATGGTCAGGAATCCCCCCTCTCTTCCTTGTTTCATAAGGGGATGTATTCTCCAGCGGATTCTACAGCCTTGTTTTTTTACCTCGATTAGTTAAATAAGATAAATAGGGAAGTATAAATACAAAGAACAAACAGTTTGCTATTACTTTGGGCTGTTATTACCAAGGGTTACAGTTAACAGAGTAGCTTACAACTTCTATCCACTCACTTCCAGGTCCTTATCCAGAAATACAAACCAGAAATACAGAAAAGCTTTTGCAAAATGTTATTTTATGATTTTGTAAAAGACAATTCTCCTATTTTAAAGAAAATAAACGAATAAATGTAGTAGGATGCTCGTAAAACTTGAAGTTGGAATGCATGCCTTTCTGCAGCAAAAAGCGGTTAAGTATCAGGGAAAAAAAAAAAAGGAAATGTCTCCCGGAGCTCAAGGAATAGTTGTTCACACACTTGGCCAGGAGAGGGACTGCCGATGTCTGAGTCATGGCATGCCCAGCAGAAGCTGCCTTAAATTATGCCAGAAAGGCATTTCCAGGACAGCTCTGCTGCCAGGTAAAGAGTTTTGCTTTTTATACTAAACTGCAGCATGAAAGCTGTCCACCTGCAGATTCAGTCAAGTGCCCAAGCTTTCAAAAAATGCACACACACTTCAAAATGCTGCATCGTGCCCTAATGGATGAAGGGGTTTATTTAGATTTAAAATGACAAAGACATTTCTCTGGGCTTAAATGAATTAATTTTACAGCAAGTACAATACAACTAAATCTCAGCAGTATCCAGGCTGTTTGTGTGTAGGCTGAAACTAATAGTTAGCCAGTGTCCAGCATTCCTTTCCCTTCCTCTTCCTCCCTTACCTGCCAGGCAAGCCTTTGGCCCTCTCTGGACATTCTCTGTTTCATTTAACAAGTGCAGGTTGGACCGCTAGTTCTCCCAGTACTATGAAGACGCAGTGATGACTGTTTTAACTTTTATGTTTCTAATAAAGGGCCCAGAGTTCCAAATAAAGCTTTGAAATATGTATTTTTATCATCCTTCTGTCCCTCCTTTTATATAATGACATAATGCACTTTGGTTTCAAACATTTTCAATTTGCAGACCTCTAAAATCCTCCCCGTGGAGATATATAATGAATTTAAGCCTGCTAACATTTCGTGGTTCCGTTTCTCAAACCCTTAGAGAAGGAACACATGGACTTTACAAATTAAAACCGATGGTGTCCAAGCCTTATCACGACTGCAACCAAACAGTGAATGTGTCCTGCGACTCTAGTTGTGCCGTTTGATTTTACAGGACTTCTTAAAGGCAGAAGGATATAATTCCCATTTAAACAGTATTAAATTGGTGAGAATTGACTTACATATATGGAAGACAATTGTGTATTTCCTCATCAGAGCTTTGCCAGTGGTAGTTCACTTCAAAGGGATATAACGATGAGGAATTCTTCCTTTAGTCAGCTAGAGTCTCTTCATTTCTATCAGTCAAGTGCAAACATATTAAGAAACTCAAGAAATCAATTTAACTCTATGCATGTACCTTACAGCCAGAGGAGTAGCATTCTGGAGAGCAAATTTCCCTTCTGCATGTGCAGTTGTCACCTCAGATAGGGCACCCAGGAGGAAAATGGACCTGTCATAGTCTGGCCTCATTTTTCCAGTGATTGGTGTGTGCACGGTCCCTAGGTCCTAGGCACCCTGTGCTGAGACAGCCAGTTGAGGCTGTATCCAAACTAGGACGTAAGCAGAATCTGGACGTCCTGTTAGATACCTCAACACACAGGGTGTGCAGAAAGAGGGAGAGTTCAAACAATGTCCAGAACAGCTGCCTGTTAGTTACACACATCTTCTTCTGAGCTTACAACTACTTTAAAAACAAAGCTGTTTTCTGTTTTTAAAAAACACTGAGGCACTTGGTTCTTACATTCTAGGCAGATATTAATCTGCCAAATACATTCTGACCCACCTCTCCCATAATGGCACCCCGGTCACTGTCCTACTTCTGTGTGACACCATGGAAACTTGTCTATCAACATACAACAGAACAAATTCCATCTCAGTTATGGGACCACAGGATGATATGTAGAAACTAAAGAAATGACCAAACAGGATGGAGATCATGAGAAGATTCATGGATATTGCTATCAAGACATGTTCAGAATTCAGCTTGCATAAACTTTGTACAAGCTATTTCCAGAAGGGATATGTTCTGGAGAGAAACAAAAACAAAACCCAAGAACAAACAAGCAAATAACCCCCCACCACACACACACACACATGCACATACACACACACACACACACAAACACATACAAAGGGTTTTTATTACTCTCTGCACTTCTCACTGAGAGTTCTGAAGAATTTGCTTGGGAAAAAAAACAGAGAGAAAAGTTAAGCTACTCTTTCTTTTCTCCATATGCTTCAGATTTGTCTAATTTGGGTGAAGTGTAGTGGGTGGGTATTTTGGATTTTCAAGGACCGTTGCTCCAATTGTGCAGAAAAGCTCAGCATCCATCCTGCTTTTGGCAGAACAGAAAGCATGTAAGTAGCTAGCGAAGTAGAAACACCAAAATCTGTAAATCCTTACTTGAACTTAATGCCCAAGCTTCTGCCTATAGGTGACAGACTCCATTCCCCATTGGTGCAAATCCTTTTAGTCAATGTATTACTTCAAATCATATATGCTGTAAAATAAAGTAATTTGTGTTTGAATTTCCTGTGCTGCAGAGAAATATATTTCCTATTGTCAAAGCTGTCTGATACACAAGTCACACGAAACATTTTTTTGAGAAAAAGTTTAAAATCCAGTGGCTTATGCAACATGAGACAGGAAAGTGTTGCATGAAAATGCAAGCTGTGCTGTGTAGAGGTTTTTGCAAAGCAAGCACTGGCTTTTAAAGCTATTTCACAAGAGTATTTAAAAGAGCTGTTAACCCAACTTCTAATTCACATGTAGGAGCTTCATAAAAATTCATTTTAGAATATAAAGCAAATGTCTCCCCAGCCATTTCAAAGCAATTTTATCCCTTGTTTCAATATATTAAGATGCTGAGCATACAATTTTATGTAAAGTTTTAATATGACTAATAAGGTTGAATTAGTGTGTTAAATAATCAGTCTTTAAAATAAATGTGTGAAGAGACAAACTAAGGAATTGCTATGTTTTTCTTTCTCTGAATTTATAGCTATAGTTCTGCTATTACCCTCTAAGGTTTTTAATGGTGCATTCACATGTTTAATAAGCATTACAGTCCATATAAATATTTAAACAGACCACTAGTGTAAAAAAAAATCTTAAATTTCATCAAGCCAGGGTCACAAATACATCAGATATATTTGAAACCAACTAGGTTAGTAAATTGTGTTCATTTAGGATGTTTCACAATAAAATTCCCTTTAGTATTAATTTATTTAAGTAAACTGAAAAGCCATTTAACAAATTAAGTCATCATGGTCAACAGAAATCTTTTCTCTCTGATTTCAAGAGACATGACTGCTATTCCATATCATGAGTATCTTTTCCAGTGAACTCTTTCGATACAGACTTCACATTTCAGCCCTGATATGCAATATTTGCTTCCCTCTCAGAGGCACTACTGAACATATAAATGGCTGCTTTTTGTGCAAAGGTCACACAAGTTGCACAGGGTAAAGAATCTGAGCTAAATATAATCAAATTTTAACACTGTGTTATAAAATTATAGCCTGGATTATTTTTGCCTGCTTGTAGTCAAAAGATTTAAACAAGCATTTCCAATAATCTCATTTTAACATTTTAGATTGACACTTCACAATAGCTATAGTTCAGTCAATTAAATGTTTGAGTACCAGAATGAGGAAGGAAGGGGACTTTACTTGAATTGATTGTCTTTTTCAGCTGCTCTCTGAAATACATCCATAGCATGCTCACTGTCCTTGTCCTACTCAAAAGACACTACTTTAACTGTAAAATGAGTTTTTAGCTTCAACATCAGAAAAGAGATGGGAACATAGGAATGTCGAATTATTGGCGATAGCTATCATTTTTTTTTCTTTTAAACTGCTTTATCTCAAAAAGAAAGGAATTTCTAATAAAACATTTCAACTCAGTGGAACCCAACACTTAGACTTTCTACAGACACTGGCTTTCTAACTGATAGCACTGTTTTCTCAAATATATTTGAGACAGCTCTGACATAAGGATTGCTATGCAGAAATGTAAGTGCATGAGTGAAGTACACCCTGTAAGTTTTACAAGGAAAGCTTTTTCTTTCTTTATGAAAAAACATATCTTTTTTTTTTAAGAGCTTGGAAAAGAAGGTCTCTTTTTCCTTTGAAATTTTAATTTCAGCTCTTAAAAAAATCTGATGAGACACTTAAAATATTTTGAGACTTTATGCTTAGTTGCAATTAAAACCTTCACTAAACTGGAACATGCCCTCATTGCTTAACGTTCAGTCCTGGTGACCAGTCTGAGCTCTCTCTCATCAGGGATAAGTGCTTGGGCATCTTAAAGAAAATAGATAGAAATCCTGTCCTATCATATGTCTATCACTCAGCTCAATTTACTCTCCGTTCCAAATGAACATCCTTTTTACGTGGACACTTAATAAGCATTTCTGGCCTTGAGATTGATCTCAAGTCTCTTGTTTCCCATTCACTATTGCACAGGAATCAGTACGACTGGCGTTGTAGTCTTTGTGCTGACGTGTAGTGGTGGAAATCTCTGCAGTGTGTATGTCCAGGGGATACTGCTCACCAGAAATAATGTGTCTGTGGCAGCAACAGGAGGACACAGGAAGTTAATTATTTCCCATATTATCCACTGGAAAAAGCCATTTTGAAAGGAACAGATTTTAAAATGAACAGATAGAGACTACATCAGAAAATTGCTCGTCTCTCCAATTCGTGCTATTGAAACAGCACTTGGGGACTGATTTGTGATAATCTGGTGATTCACTGGAAAGAGCTGAAGGAACAATGTCCCCCCTGTTGACAATGATAAGCAAGAATGAGATTTCTTATTACTGCCTATGTACCTGCTGAA
Source organism: Cnemophilus loriae (assembly GCA_013397755.1). Classification (NCBI taxonomy): domain Eukaryota; kingdom Metazoa; phylum Chordata; class Aves; order Passeriformes; family Corvidae; genus Cnemophilus; species Cnemophilus loriae. The sequence goes on from VZTF01007526.1 coordinate 347,720, forward strand.
ATTACTACTCGAGTACTTTTTGCTATTGCTATTTTTCCTTCTGTTGTAATTAAAGCAACACCAGAACACTGCCTTCTGATGTGTCTCAATTAAACCAAAATCAGCTTCTCCACGCAATCGTATCCAAGAGGTTTACAAGAGGAACAAAAGACGATACAGTAACTTTAATACTCTTTCAAATTTTTTATCACTTTCACTATTTAGTGGGGCCTTTATCTCAGAGAATTGCATTTCCAAATACTCATGAGAGTCCAGATGATTTTATTTTTTCTGAGGTCACATCCTCATTATTAATTTAAGTGCAGTAGGATTGCTGGTTGATCCTAGATACTAGAGGTACCTAGAATGCAAGGGTGCCGACATCTGACCTGAGTGTTTGTCATGCAATGACTCAGGTAAAATTCCATTTTCTTTCAATAGCTAGTTTGATAGAAGGAAAATAAGTGTGGAAACACACTCCATGCCCTGATCCAAAACTTCAGCCAGATTCACAGATGTGATAGTAAATGTAATTTGAATGCCAAGATCAGGTTTATTAACTAGTAGCTGAGAAACATTGTCTTTCTCTGCATACATAAATTGGGCTTGGCTGTGGCTTAAGTCCTCAACTAAGAGCCTAGCCCTTTCATGGATCGGCAACTGAGACCTTGTTCTGCAGAGCCGAGACCTACTCATATCAGTCACAAGATATGACGAAGGGAGCCTTCACCCTAGTCATGCACACTTGACTCATTAGAGGGAGTATGAAAGGTGATTATTGCTTAAAAGGACTGGGATTAAATTACTGCTGTGGGATATGTAGAGCATTTGCCCCCTGAGACTTTTCTCTTAATCCCACAAGCTATGTCTCTATTGCTAAATAAAGGCCAGTCAAGCACATGTCCAGATGTTTAAGGACACTTTGACACAGCAAGTGAGATGGTATGGTCCAAAACAAGGACAGGCAGCAAGCTATCAGTTCAGTAATTCAGTTAGTCAGGAGACCAATATTTGATCTCAGTTTCTGAGCCTCTTGTTAACAAAATAGAGGCATGATAGGAATGCTCAGTACACCCACTGCACAGAACCATGGCTAAAGTCACAGTCCTCAAGCATCTGCCTTTCTGCAGTAGCCACTTCTTCTGTCAGTGGCACAGGGCTCTCTCTTTCCCCCGAGTGTCCAGAGGTGGATTGGCTTAGGACATTGATCTAATGTTTGGGCCATGCCACTTGGAAATGTGCCCGTCCTAGGGGAGAGGAGGAAGAAAATAGCAACAGAGAGGTGACAACAGATGTCAATAAATATAAAGGCAGAGAAGCTATGTCCATCTCATGTCCAGTTCTACTGACACAGCTGTTTCTTTACAATCTGTTATATTTGTGTCTATGTACATGCATATGCTTTTATATGCAAATAAGAGGCAGTTTCATATTACACTAGAGGAAACTAACCCCCAGCTCCAATCAAGTGGTCCCAACAATCTCCTTATACTATTTCCTTAGCATTTGTCTCACTTGCAGTGAACCGGTTTCAAGCCCTAAACTACACAACTGTACCCTAACTTCTGTCAGCTCAGGTGTCTGAATAAATTAACCATTGAACAGGAGCCCATTGTGGTGAGGCTGTGCTGGAAGCCAGAAAGGAAGGTGCTTAACTGGGAGGCAGAAGGGGGAGCAGAACTGGCCTTTGTGTCAGCCATCCGGTATTCGACAAGCTCAGCTGTACTTCCAAACGTACTGTCAGCCAAGAAGATTTTATTCAGCAGAGATTTGTTGGACCTAACAGTATCTACTATTACATACATACATTATGATACAAGAAAGATTTAGTCCTTAAGACCTGAAAATACAATTAATAAATAGATTTAGATACATGAGTCAATTTGAAACTGGAACACTTTCTACTTCTTAGGATGTGGTGTCTATCCAGTCTTACCTTGAATCTCATGTCAAAAGTAAGATCCCAGCATATACCTGCTGCTTCCTTTTCAGTGAAGGAGCCATAAGTACATAAGCAGCAAGAAATCTCTGTAGTCTGAAACTTTCGCTTATCCTTTTAGAACACTACTTTCTGGGCCTATCAAGAGTAAATCATTTCTATGGGCTGAATCTCTCAGAAGGTCACTGCATTATTAACAGCTGATTCAATTTAGCTAGTTAAACAAAGAATAGTTTCTGAAGTTAGATTGGATTCCAACCACCTTTTTTGGATTTATTTTATTTTTATCCACTAATTGCTCCCTGTGTATGGTTTGCCACACAGCTATAATTCCTAATACTAAAATGAATAGCTGCTAGGCAATGCTAATCCTTGCTACCATCATGCTGGACATTTTTTTGCCCCCCTGTTTGGATCTTTCCCTACAAATGCTTTTTAAACTCATCTTGAAATTGCATTGTTGCATTTCCCTAGTCATGCCTTCCCACTTCTCCCACCTCCCACCAGAGGTGCTTCTGCTACTAATTTTTCATTGAGCTCTAGCATACCATAGAACCGAAAAATGTCTTGAGCTGGTTTCTGCTCTGAGGCTTTTTTTGACTGAACAATTTCTTCAATGGTCATAACCTTACATACACATATAATAAAATACTTGCACAGAGGATTTTAGTTAACATTTACAAATATCTTAAGAAATGAAGAATGGTAATGATTTTTCTCCTTGCCACTTATTCCATTAAAAAATCGCTCTAGATGTTGATATGGAGAGCAGTGGATATGGAGATTCCAAGAAAGAGTAGTAGCAATATATTCACAGATATAGTGAAGGGAGATGACTTTAGCAGCCATATCTTTTTCTGGGAAAAGGAAGAAAGTGATGGTAACCTTGGGAAAAATAGACAATAAAGCAGTTGGAGTGCTCACAATGTATAAGACTTCAAGCCTGAATATGTTGAGCCTCTGTTGAAAAAGAAAGGCTGAGATTTACTATGGAGGAAAAAAAAGAAGCCATGCATGAAAAGCAGCCTGGGTCTTGGAATCCAGCAAGAAATGAGGGTCATCTTGCATATTTTATAATCCATATCCCAAGACAAATAATAACACTTTGAAAATGTTTGTTGATCTCAGTTTTGTTAAATTACAACAAGTTACTTTCTCATCAATCAATTAAATAGGCAAGACTGGAACTTGATTGTACATTCATGAATTGGTCTGCCATAAATCAAGCCCACAGTTGAATGAGTGTTTAATTAGGTGTTCACAAACTGTTGTACATAAAGGAACTTACCTATCAGGTCATATTTTTTGCTTCTTATTTGAAGAATTTGTTTCTCATTAACCACTGACTAGCCACAGTGAACTTTCTTTTCAGTATCAGGACAGAATCTCACGTAGGAAAATCCTAAGGGGAAGCTGTGTGAGGGACAAGCGAGGTCGCTTGGTCTGTTCATCCTGGAGAAGGAACTGAGGTGAGACCTTATTGCAGTCTCCACCTTCCTTGTGAGGGGAAGAGAAAAGACAGACACTGATCCCTTCTTTCTGGTGACCAGTGGCAGGACTCGAGGAAACACCATGAAACTGAGTCAGGGGAGGTTTAGGTTAGATAACAACAAAAGGTTTTTCACTCAAAGGGTGGTAGCGCACTTCAACCTGCTCCCCAGGGAAGTAGTGCCAGCACCAGCTTGACAGAGTCCAAGAAGTCTTTGGACAACACTCTCAGGCACATGGTGTGATTCGGGGATGGTCCAGGTGGGGCCAGGAGTTGGACTCAATGATCCTTGTGGGTCCCTTCCAACTCAGAATATTCTGTGATTCTATATGTCCATTGACTCAATTAATTCTGGCAGCTTGAGGAGAGGACTCCATACCTTGCAGAAAGAGAATTAATTTTCAATCTGAATGTGTACATTTCTGGCTTTATCTTGAGTTTGCTATATTTGGCCCACATTTGTGAAGCCAGTACATGTTTGAGGAAAGCTGTATATCGAGATACAAGCAGCAAACTTACTTTTAGACAACAGACAGGGTAAAAAAAACCATGAAGAGTAAGAGCTTATTTCATCTTTTGTGACAAGAAAAGCTGCAGGATAGGATGCCTTCCAGTGCACCCAAGAGCAAAAGGATCAGAAAAATATCAATTTTCCTGAATGGATTGTGTGCCCAAAAGGTGTCATGAAATCCATTTTCTGTAAACTTAGTAAATAGCTGGACCATAACTGAGCCACAGTGGTTCACAATCTTTCTGAAGTATTTATTCAATGGCATCAGCCACCTGGGTTTTTTTGCTTGCTTTTAGGAATTTTTAGCCTAATGGGTGATCACATGTAATCTGTCTGCACTTCCTTGTTAATGCAAACAGTTGAGTGCATTGGGCTTTTCAAGGCCACCAGGCTATTGGTAGATATATCTCAGACTCCTAATGCACGTCATTACCGCCTCAGAGGGAGAGTTTCAGAGACGGACTTAATACTTTGTGAGGGCAAAGCAATTTGGGAAGTCAACCCTAAGTTTCATAATCGTAATTTCTCTCCTACTGATATCCTAAGAAATACACTGTTAAGAACTATTCTCCCATCTTCTCATCTTCTCTATTTGGTCTTTTCAATATATTGTTCTCTTGAGAAGAAGCCAGGAAATCCACATTACCAGAGTGACTCAGTGCCTAAAGGATGATATACAATCATTGTCATCAGTTAGTGAACCACTATGATGAGTAAGTCATGAGAGGAAAAGAAGTTTTTAACATCAAAACCTATAATGCTTAAAAAACAAGAGCTCCATTAGATAGAATCCTAATAATTCATCGTCTCTGACCCCAACTTGTGCATAAAGTACTTTAAAGTGTAAGTCATCACAAGTTTTGTCCTGATCTTAAACTTTCTTGTGTTATAAAAACATGTCCTTCAATGGACAGATAATCACAACATTAGGAAACCTGTATTCTCTTTCTTCCACCATCCCAGCCAAGGCTGGTGATGCTTCACAGAATTTGATTTCTTAGAAACAGCATGTCTTTAACAGGTTTGGCTGGTCCCAGATGCCCTTACGTGTACAGAGAACAGATCACCCTGTTACAATGCCCTTCAAAATGAATGGAACATTCTTTAATAAATTTGCGTAAGGGCACAAGCTCAAACGCTACAGTCACAAATAGTGTATTAATTCTAATTCATGATGCCAAAATCTTTATCTCACATACTAATCTAACTTCTGCTAATATACTTGAACATGTTTGGAATCCATAGAGGTTCCTACTGGAAAACCTAATTTAGCCAGAGATCCGAGAGTTGCCACTAAACCTGTACCTTAACATTTTGTTGAAGAACAGTGAATTGCATGCTCTTTTAATCAACCTCTAGCTTGCCACAAGAAAACCACATCCAAACTCAAAGAAGGTGATCTGAGAGCAGTAAAATTGTACATACAGTGCAACTTTTAGGGTGCCATGGAAGACTTACAGATGAATTTGATAGATTCATTTCAGGCTCTTTTCTGAGCAATTAAGACTCTTGGTCTGGGAGGAGAATGGTCAGATCCAGGCAAAGCATGAGATTTCCAAGAGGCATGAAGCACATAGATGTTTCCATCTTGCACACCTGTAGTTAGTACATTCTTGGTGCAACCATTTTAGCATGTAATAAATGAGACGCTCTGGCTATTTTCACCCAGGTCTATTCTAGCCAGATTCGGTAATTTGCTGGCTTCTATCAGCTTTGCATCTTTTGCTGCTGGGAGCCAGAGGATGACTGCCCTTGCTACAGTGCAGGATATTCTTGGATGGAAAAAAAGTGAGAGAATGCACAAAAAGCCCCAGTGTTATGTTTCTCTCACAGAGAGTGGGGAAAACTGCTGAAATCATCTGATTATTTCATATGATTTTTTGGGAGTGTGGAAGTTCTCCTGTTAAATCTCGAACATTGGCTGCATAGTAATTGTATCACTGCTTGTACAGAAAAATTCAGGTTGTGATCTTTGGTGTAGCAAACACCTGTGATTTCAGTTTCTGGGCAGCTTCATATGCTCAACATTTTGTCATATTCTGAGATATGAATAGGTTGATACATGAGTATAGGCTAGTTCAAATTCATAAGATACTTATTTACAGAATCCCAGGATAAGAGTTCTCCTAACAGAACATCCAAGATTTTAATTTGCCTCATATATGTGTCCTTGCCAAGGACATATCAGAAGCCAGATAAAGTCATTCATTAATTTATTACAGCTCCAAGGCTTTGAACTGTGATAAATCAAAGGCAGATTTTAAATTTGAAAGTAATAAGTTCTTAATATCCCTTTGGTACTTGGCAAGCGCAATACGTTGAGGTTTTCTTCTGTGGAGTGGGAAAGGACTACATATTTTTCCCCAAATCAAAATGTATCTTGTATATTCTCTCATTTAGAGCAAATGAACTTTTTTTCCCTTTTAGCACCTTCGTAATTTGTTCTGATTCAGCAAGGTACTCAAATTTAAGGCTATAGATAAGAATGTGGAGTCAATAGAACTGCATATGTCCCCCAGCTAAGGAACATGCTTAGACATATGTGGAATTTAGCCTTAATTAGTTTCTAGTTCTAGTAAATGCTTCTTAATACAAGGAAAATATGGAGTACATCTTGGTTGGAACATTTCATATACAGCAGGAACCAGGGTTATCTTGATCTAGCCATGAATGTCCTAAGTAATTAACCAGCTTCATGATGACACTTATTTATTTATTTATTTATTTATTTATTTATACAAAATTATTTTTTAACACTTATTTATCTTATGCATTTTTTTATTCTAAGTAAGGAGAGAGAGAAAAAACTCCTAAATTTGGAGTTATCCTGACATTGCTAATACTACAAAATAAATTGCTAAGTAGAATGAAACAAAGAAAATCCTGAAGATAGGAATGCAACCACATAAGCACAAAGAGTGAAGTACCTTTCTTGTTGGTGAGGAATTCATTTAGATCATCACATTAGGTCTCTCTACCTATTTGTTCTTGCAAATTAAACCAAATGAGTTGTTTAAATTCTGTTTACTTAATGGAGGGAGTCACTCCACTTGTTTAGTTGAAAGAGTGGAGACAAGAGGATAGGTTGACTTGGTTTTGGAAAATATATTAATTATGTTTAGGCATCTTTGTACATACAGTAGGAATGCTAATAGGAAATCAGAAAAATGCAGGAAATTGAACCCTCTGCTTACGGGACTACAGGACACAAAATTTCTCTCTGCATATGTAAGGCTACACGTGAAGAGAGGAGGCAGCTCTAGTGAATAAAAGGAATAGAAAAATGGCAGAGAAGGAGTGAGTTTTATGAACAGCCTTCTAAGCAAAATTTTAACTGGATGCTAAATTAATTAGAAGTTAATGAAATTGGTTTAAAAAACATACCTATTTTTTGCATGCCGGCTCAAGTCACAGCTTCCTGAAATCTTCATTGCCACATCTTCCTTTCTCATTCTTCAAACTGGTACAGAAACCTCTGCAAGTTGCAAGGATGTGTGATGCTTTTTGATTCTCTTCTACTTAATTTCTCTGCTGCTGGGTAGTGCAAATATTTTACTTCCAATATTTTAAAGTACTTCCCCTAATACAAAAAAGAAGAGTCAGAAAATCACTGGAGTAAAAAATTCATTGGCAAAGATAAACATAAGTGAGTAAAGTAATGAAAAAAGACAGAGGTATGTATACTTTAAATACAGAAGAAAGCAGATGTCTGGTGAATTTGCTTTCCCACAGCCAAAGCCATTTAGCTTGTGTTTAAGAATAATGGAAAATAGTAAAAATAATTAATAGAAACAGATATCACTGGGGCTACTTAAGTAAGAAAAACTAATGTGGTTAAGTACTTGAGGCGATATAACATTTAATGATGGATACTTATAGGGAACTTTATGTCTTCCAGGAACTGCACTTACAGCAATTAATCCTTAGGACACCCCAGGGAGAAGACTTTGTACGAAATAGTTTCCTGCTCAGTTTGCAGAAGGGGTTACAAGTGTGGAAACAAGCTGTCATTGTAATATGCCCAAGACTAAATAGCACTTTGATAGGAACAGCAGGGCAAGAACTCTTGAGGTTCTGGGTTTCTGTTCTCCATTCATGTCCTAAAAGTGGCAGAACCAGAGTGACATGGGAGATAAACACACACATTTATTTTGTGTGTCTGTCTGGGCACTCTGTTCTTGAGTGGATCTCATACACTGACGTCCCATAGAAAGATGTCTAAAAAAATATTGATGTAATTTTCAGGGTGGAAATCCAAAGCTTTCCTTCATTATTTTCAATGGTATGACTAATAGGAATTTAAGCTGATTTAACAAAGTAAAAAATTAAATAACAGTTGGGTTGTTTTAGTTTGTTTTTTTTATTTCAGAAATAGTAGGGAGAGAAGAGTATTTATTTGCTGGTGTTTTGAGGATGAAACAACAGCTGGCATAAGTTGAAAATGTCTCATATTTTCCCTTGGGATTTTAAGTATCACTGGCTCATTTGAACAACAGAGGACGGACAACAAAATAGAGTGAATGTGAAAAAGGGCAAAACAGAATATAATCAGAAAGGGAAGGGAAGAAACTTAGCTTGCAATTTAAAATTCCTGTGTTGTATTTGAAATACTCGCTTTTCTCCTCCAATAGGCTCATATAAGCAAGTCTTCTGCCTTACTGAGGTTCACACAATAATTTTATGTGTTCCCATTTACAAGCATTTTATTGAACATAGCAATTATAGACTATTATCTTAATTACTAGCATTGAGTACAAGTAGTAGACTAACCTGCCGTTAAAAAGACAACAACAAAATCATTCCTTCTTCAAACAACTGACACATTCTTTTTAATGGCATGTGTGAAATATTATAATGAGAACAATTCTGAATTGCAGTGATTTTCCTGATTAAATGGTGGCATGTACAGAAACTTCAAAGACAATTTTTTTTCTTGTAACTCTTACATTTAAAATAACCAGAGTTTTAAAGCAAACTTAATAGAGAAATAATATGGACATGGTCATTTTTATTCAGTGACAATTAATACATTTTTTTAAACATCAGAGTTCTAAACCAAGTAAAGAGGAAGAATCTGATTTTGCTATAGCTCTGTGTCCTGAATAATAAAAATTGAATTATCCTGTCATGAGTGTCAGTGATAAGTCTATGGACTTCAGTTTGCATGCTCAGAATATTTATAGTGATGTTTTCACAGTTCCTGCATAGGAGCGATGGATAACAGTTTTTCTTAGGTGATATTCTCTGTCAGATATGCTCAGATATTGTTTTTTGCATTCTGCCATTCCAGCTGGATCCATAACCCATTCCTGCAGAAAGGACAGTACAAAGACCAACCATACTGTGAAAGCAAAAAGTGACTCTTGAAATCCAGTCATGGTTTGAAATACAGCTATTCAATTACCATACTTTTCTCCTCAAAGTGAAAATAAAAAGAAGGAGGGGGGGAGGGGGAAGAAAGGAAAAAATATTATTATGCTTCCCATGAGGCTGTGGGCTATATGCAATTTGAATCTATTCTGTAGTGTAGTATCTCCCCTAGTTTGCACTTCTGTGTTTTTATTCTACAACTGCTTTCATTGGGAGAAAACAGTCATGATGTATCCATAATAACTCACAATTACAATGATACATATTGCAATGACAAGACCTTTCCCAGACAAACAGAAAGCAGGAGATGTCCGATTTTTTATTTTTACTATTTTGCCATATATGGTCTCTGAGAAAGAAGCTAATGTGAAGCAGGAAGTCACAAACTCTCGGCTGTGACTGAGCAATGAATCCTCTTCCTAATCTAGGAAGATGCAGTTCTTTTACAGCCTTGAAATAATTTGAAGAAAGAGCCAGAAGCCAGGAAGACTAATTAAGGAACACGGTGGAAATATCTGTGTGAGGTTGCTACAATTCCAATTAATTAGAGGCAAATTTGGAGGGAAAGAGGAAATAAACCTAACCCCTGGTAGCAAGGGATAAGAAACCATCATTCTTACTACTCGTGTTCAGGTAACCTCACAAGAGAGGAAGTAAGTTCACAGCCATGAATAAGAAAACCAAGAAGAAAGTCTACTGAGCACAGTGAGAGAAATTCACTCTAGGGACAATATGGTTTTAACAAAGACCAAAAGAACGTCTTACAGAAAGAACTGCTAAAAACCCCAGCAAAACAGGGTAATCCCCCAGCACCTATCCTAGCAGAGATGCTGAAGCAGTGAAAGAGAGAGCTTTAGCAGAATCCATCCTTAACAAAGGAACAAAGACATCCAATAAGAGAGGAAATCCTCTGAGCAAATGGCATACAGAACATCTGAGCTAGTTACTGTGTCCTAACAATGGGTAATTTGGAGCAACTAGGGAATTCTTGCAGTGCCAAGACTGATGCAGAACTGCACTTTTTGGTGGCTTATTGGTTCGGGGTTTTTTATTTCTTTTCTGACTTTAATGGTTTAAAATTTGTATTTTAAGAAACTTATTTTTAGCCTGAGCTGAATGTGGTGATGAGCACTCTCAGATTGCTTGTCAGAAATGCCCAGGGCTCATCACTAAGATGCTACCAGATATTACCCCATTTCTTTCTTCTTTATGGAGCAACACATCACAATACAGTGAGGACTGAGGGCAGAAAGCTTGGCCAAGAGAAGGATTCCTGTAAGGGGGTATTCCAAGAAACCGCTGGGATTTGTGGTTCACATCAAAAATATCCTGAAGAAGTGTGCAAGATGTAATGCTGCCTTCATCAAAGAGAAACTAAGGAAAACTCATTAACGCCTTTGTTCCCTTTTGGTTTCCCATTTCTCCTCCTCCTCCCACAATTTTCCCCTTTTCACTCCTTTTTGAGAGGAGTTCTTTGGATCCCAGTACTAATTCATCTCAGAGAAGAGGCCAGATTTTGCTGGTAAGAGCTATAACTCTTTCTGTGCAAATCTCTTTGCTCCAGACTTCTTGTATCTCCAAGACAAATTAAATTCCTAAATAACATGCTTAGGGCAGGTGTTAGCTGTAAAAGTTCTGATCCTCCACTCATGTAAAGCATAAGAAAAAATAAGCTCAGCCGGAGCAGGCTTGGGGGAGGGCTTCTAGTCCTTCTGCGTAACAGCAAGTCCCAGCATTTCACTTTCACTGCCATTTGTTTCTGCAGCACTTCAGCAACATGCAGTTCCTTATTCTGCAGGTGACAGATATTTTTGGTGTTATTGCTGCTCTGTGGGCAGTAAATCTCCACTCAAATACAAGCCTAGGTCATGCCATGTGACAACTTCTTTACTTATTTGCATCACTGTAAGGCAGCCTGGCAATTATACAGAAAGTATGTTACCATGGCAACACGGGGAAACTGCAGCATCTAAAAAAAAATAAGACTGCAGAATTACTTAACATTTTATTCTCCAAAGACTTCAGTATTCTGAGTTTAAACTTTGCACAAAAAAATCATAACAAATGGTGCCTATTTCGTAAATAGTGCGTCCCACATCTTTTAGAAGTAATTGCTTCTTTTCATCAAAGCATTTTTTATTTTCATCTTTGTGGAACTATTGAGTACAGAGTTTAATGAGTAAAATACTCCTCTATCCCCTGTCCAGAATTTTTTTTTTTTGGCAAAAAATACCACTTATTAGTCAAGTCAAATACAGTAATTATTTCAGCACAGTTACTGCGTAAGTCCCCTCACACACCTCCCACACAAATGACTGCAGACAGCTCTGACAGTGCCTGAGTCTTGGTAAAGCTCTGGAACAGCACAAAAGAATAGCTGGCATTTTACTCTCCATAGGATGGGAAGAGCCAAGCAGTCTGAATCATGAAAAGGGACACAAAAACATAAGAGGGACACAAGCATTCAATGTCCAAGTCATGGGCTGGGACATACCGACTCGAGATAAAAAACAACCTGGCTTCTTGCCTAAGTCAGAAGGTTCCTTCTGGCTTAGTGCCTAATTCAAAACTGAGGCTCAGACAATCAAAGATGGCTTTATCATCCAAGTCCCACCAGCTGCACTGGTTTTGGATGTCACATGTCACATGATTTTAACCTTTTAGTCATGTGCTGGTGATCAGGAAAGCGATGGAGACTGTGCTAATGCACACCCCTCGTAACCCAGGGTTTTGTAATAACTTAGTATAAGCTATTGCTGTCATATTATTACTATGCATAGTGGCAATACAATAAAGTGCACATACAATATTAATGAAATTCAAATAAATTGGAAAAAAAAAATCACTATATCCCAGGACATTTTCTCCCATGCTGCTATGATTCCACCTCACGAACATGGTCAATCCATGTAAAGGCAAAAGCTGTTTAGTTGCCTTAGAGTTATTCTGTTCCTCAGAACAGAAATAATTATAAGCACACATGAAGCAGTCATAGTTTTAGGACACCTTCCTTGCAAACAGAGGGCAGGCAGAAAGCCCTTTTTGACAAAAATGGAACTGTGTGACACAGATACAAAATTTTAGAGAAGCCCATTAATGCATGACTAATGCTCTCCACTGAGGTAAATACTCTGGCTTCATTTCTTTTTCTAAAAGATTTGACACTAGTAGCAGCCTACTTTAAAGTCCGATTTTGTAAAACACACCTTCATTCATTCTTATTCATTCATTGGCACAATCAATAGAAAAATACATATTGACTTCTGGAGATCAGAATTTGAAAAACAAAGTCTTGCTGTGCGGTGTCTCTGATCTACATTCCATGCTAATTAACCTATATATTTCAATTGAAAACAGACCTTGCTTCCTCATCAAGAAGCTTAATTATGTTACCTATATTGCATTTCTGAAATAGATTATAAAGTCCAGTCTCAAGTCTTTGTTAACACCATTAACAAAATTCACAGAGAGCTGCTTAGGAACAGAAACTCTAAAAATGTCCAAAGCATTTGCACAAATAAAACACACATAATTTAACCACCATGGCATACCCAGAATTATCCATTGCCTTACTATGTACAATAAATTTGCAACAAAAAATTAAAAATAGCCCACCTATCTATAGTAAAATTCTAGATCTTAAGGCCAACAATACAACAGAACATAAAGTAATAGCTCAGTAAAAACTCAGAAATAAGAGCAGCAAGAATATGAAGATTTTTGTTCCAAACAATAAACCCAATGAACAAGAACCAGAATGCCAGAGCACAGGAAAGAGCAGAAGCAGCAAGAGGAGGAGAGGTAACACCAGGGGATACTTGATGTTGTTAGGGAGTCTACTGACATGTCAGCTGGAGAAACAAGATGAGAGCTGTGAAAAGAAAGCAGTAAACATGAAGCAGCAGCTCAATCGTTAGCGAGCAGCAGCCAACTCATGGGAAAAGACATCTGCCTACCAGGAAGCCAACTCTTAACTAAAACTGCCACAATGGAAAGGTGACCACCTGGCACCACTGAGAAGAAAACAACAACCAGCTTCACATACCAACAAAATTAGAAGAATTGAGAGGAAAAAGCAGGAAGAAGGGAAGCCTGAAGGTAAAGCTGCAGAAAGGTTTAGGCCAGATTGCAGATGTCATTTGAAACTAATTCCGTTTTGACCATGGCCTCATGTAGTTTAGTGCAGCATTCACAATGAAATGAATGGATTTCCAGGTGTTAAAAAAATCTGTGTTCCTTCTGGAGAAAATTAGGTATCATCATAGGAATAGGATAACTTACCACCTCGGACTAACTGCTTACCTATTCCTGTTTGTAAAAGTGCTGAACTGAGTGATATTTCTGTTCATAGGATAGGATAGCTTTCATACCACAGCAGTATTTCCCATCATGCCAAGCCCCAAATGAAACCACAGGTCTAACCAAAAAGAGAGAGAAAGTATGACAGAGTAACATCAACATGGGAAGTGAGGAGTCAAGCAGGTTCAATTCCCTGCCCTGCCACACCCTTCTGGTGTAAACTTTTATAAGCCAGTTTAGGCAATTCAGCTCCTTCCAGTATACCATAGTTCATAGTCTTGGCATGACTTTCCACCGGGCTCTGCAGGTGATGCACCAGCCTGCATTGGGATACCTGTACGTTCCTGCAGTCACACTGGAAGCCTTCCTATCTGTTGAATGGAGATAACAATCTTCCGCATCCTATAGAAATGTGATCTGGGCAGAGATATGGATGGCAAAAGGCTAGTGAAATATTAGGTCTGTATACCCTCTTTATTCACAGAGCACAAACTGTCGAGAAATCTAGTGGATATAGGCTGAAAGCAATGTACAGCCACTTCTACAGAAAACATATGGCTGAATTCAATCTCGGTGTAAACAAAAATACTCTAAGTTTCACACCATTTTTTTTCCTTCTTTTTATTTCACACTTTTCCCAATAGCTGCAAACTATCGTCAAAGCCCATCACAGATGAAGTCATTTCTGAATCCAAGCTATGCATTTTTTAACGCCATTTTATCTTTTCCCATATGTCACTCAATCTATTTCTGTTGCTCTTCTTCACCTCAAGCTGATTATGTATCTGGTAATTCACTCTACAGCAAAGCCTGATTCATCTGTAACCACGTAAGGACAGATTCCATGATGAAATCTTTAATTGAGATGGTTTGGAGGAGGGAAATTTCACAGTTTCCTCCAAAGATATTTTTTCAAGGCATTCCACTTCTGGGAAAAAAAGCTCTCTGAAACCTGTGGAATTAACATAATAAATAATACAAACCCTAAGGCCAAAACCAGACCCTGCAAAATAGAGAAGACTGTTTCTGGACAGATTTTCTTTCATTCCCCTGTGCATTTTTTTCCTTTCTAAGGACACTCTTGAGAGTGATAAGTTATATTTTACTGTGTCTATTGTAATTACAAAATTATTTCATCCATTTTAACAGACATCTTTCCATTTTGTCACTCTTTTTTTTGGTTGTTGTTGTTTTTCGGGTTTGTTTGTTTGTTTGTTTGTTTGCCTGTATATCCAGTATTTTGACTCTAAATCAAAGTTTTCCCTGCCATTAGCTTTGGATGTTTGGAACTCATGGATATGTTTTACCATTTCCATAAGAAATATGTTACTTATGCTGCTGAATTATAAGTCCCTAAAACAGGTCATTAAATAGCTATGTTGTATGACATATTGTTATTTTCAATACATCTGGTAGCTCTTTTTTTGGAACATGTGGTATTACTCTTTTCAAGTAAATGTGAATTAATTTTTGTCAGCTGATTTCATAGAATGAGATAAATCTCTGAAATTAAATCCAAAGATATTTAATTTCATCTGCTGCAGTCTGTACAGCCACTGATTTTCGACTGTACTTTCAAAGGAACAATTCAAAACATGCCTGATACAAAACAACTTTTATAAGAATGATAACACTTCCTGCTCAAAATGGTTTTATATGTTTAGAGAGATGGTTATTGCTACAACTCTATTATGCTTCCAGAAGCATCAGTTAAATGTATGGAAGGCTCATGATTATCTTACTTCCTCTATCCCTTTCTTCTCTACTCCCAGTTTACTAATCAGTACAATGAGGTATGTTTGTAAGCAAGTGACAGGTTAAGTGTTCATCCCACAGCTGAATGCCATATATTCTCCAGAGCAGCAAGTCCCCCAGGCTCTGCTTCTTCAAGTGTTTCCTCACTTGCTCTCTTGTCCTCCCCTGAAATTATTCCTCTGTGACCTTTTCTTATTTCTAGTTTGTGTGTGCACATACGACAAAGAAATTTTGCAGAGAATCTCAATCTTTGCCATTTTCAATTCATAATTAATTCACTCCTCTTCATTTATTAATGAACTAATTTCTTGCTAAGGTTAAAGTTACTCAAAAAGGAAAAAAGGCAGAACTTTTTCAGTGCATGTAGGGCTCCCAGACATCAGTAAAGAAACATGTTTTGGTGGCCCAAATCCCATAGGAATCCACACACTACAGCAATGAATAACAGAAGCTGAATGTGTAGGAAAACTGGGACCTGACATTTGTTTTGGACTTGTTTGCACTACTTCTTTGTAAGCAATGTAAGTCTGTTTAGACTCTCAAAAGGAGGAAAACAAAAACAAACCCCTCAACCATTCCTCTACAAATGTCCTCAGACAAAATCTTTTTCACAGCTTTTGAAGATGTGCCTCCACACCTTCACATGTGTGGATAGTATTTATTTTCTGAGGATCATGAAAGCAATTATTTAAATTTGTATACGAAACATCTTTTATGATCATTAACATCCTGGAATGGGAAGCTCAGGATTTCAGGTGTCTAAATCAGGAATTATAAAGGCATAGCAGACTGTATGTCCCAGTGCAGCTTTTACCATGTTGGAGCAGCACAGTTGTGCAGGTTTGGCTCACAATTTACGTGTATCAGTTCTCCCCTATATACAGTCTGATCATTACACTGAGCTACACATTCTTTCCTATATATTGCAAGGTAAGAGGAGGTGTAGTAAATGAAGATAGTCTATCCATACTACTTGCAGAAAAGTTTTTGAATATTGCATGCCACTATCCACATCTTTCTGGATTATGCATGCCTCCAGTTCTCCCTGCCCTCCCGTATGATTGAATGTTACACACTGGTTTCAGATCAGGCTCACTCTCTTTTCACTAGCGTTACGTTCTCATTTCTAAGTTCTCCCAGAAAATGGGTCTTTAGCTCATTTGGCTATGTGATATGCACATTTCTAAAACAAAAAATAAGGTCAGTCAAGGTCACCATTACTAATGGAGCCTATTCTAAAATTATATAGCCCAGATGTGGGTTTTTTTTCTTTTTTAATCAAATGTAGGACAAGAGTAAAGAGTACTTGAATTGACACATTAATATAGGAGGCAGACTATGTG
The DNA here is from genome assembly GCA_013397755.1 of Cnemophilus loriae. Classification (NCBI taxonomy): domain Eukaryota; kingdom Metazoa; phylum Chordata; class Aves; order Passeriformes; family Corvidae; genus Cnemophilus; species Cnemophilus loriae. The sequence continues at coordinate 364,405 of VZTF01007526.1, forward strand.
AAGAAGGAATTAGAGTTATAATCAAAGCCTGCTGCATAAGAGCAGATTGCTTCAGCTATGTTCAGAGTGGAGTATAATTTGATCTGTCTATCCATTTTGATTTCTTTTTTGCTTTGTTACTGAAGACTTATACTGTATTTCTATACACAGACACACACAAGCTGTAAGGGAGAGAACATAGTTACTGTTGGCAAGGAAACAAGTTACTGGGTAACTCACATTTCAGATTAAAATTATATTAAGATTTGAGTCAATTCATACTTATAATGGTCAGTGAATTTTTATTTGTATATACTTAGAGCAGGAAATCATTAATTGAGCTAATATATTTGAAGGAAACTTACTTATTCCACTAGTGTTGAACTCAGGGAACGATACAAGAAAGAAATCACTAAAGAATATGTGGCCATTCCCGTACAAAAATCAAGCACATAAAATTCCAATAACTTGCTTCCCACAGCTTTCAGTAATTTTTGAGGAACCAAGACATCAAAACCCAGAAATTTTTTTGTTGGTTTCTGTTAAATTACTCCTATAGACTTCACCTGAACTATCTACCTTCCCACAGTTGCTATCCAGAAAGAAAATATCTGTAATTTCCCTTTCTCCTGTTCGTGTTATACTCACATGCAGCCTTCCTCGTACCCCTCTGTTGCAGTCCTTTCAAGTTTTGTGCAGTTGTTCCAAGCAATTCAGCACCTCTATTTCTCCTTGTATTTTAGGACAACCAAGAAAAGAGCCTGGAAATATCCACTGGACCAAGGTTGTATAAAACTAGCAGCAAAAGCAAAAGAAAATATTTACTCCTTATGGCTCTTCTGAGGGCTTAAAAAGCAGCCAGGAATGGATGGTCTTTGTGTACCAAACATCACCAGGATACTGACAGCATCTTCCTGCCAGGTACCATTTGTTACCAGAACAAAGTCCAATTAAATGGTCATTAAACAAATTTCATTGTTCCTAGATGGAAAGATTCGATCCGGAATCAAAGTGTAGTGCTTTATCAGTTCTTTCTGAAGTAACATTTTTGTTTTTCTTCCATATAGCAATTAAAGAGATTCAGTAGGGATTACTGAAAATGTTACCAGTTTATGTGAAAACATTAAATGTGAAAATATGAAGTGTGGCAGTTCAAGTGGAACAAGTCAGCATTTTAAGTTTTCCACATGTAAATCAGTTCGTCACATATATCTTATTAAGATATTATAACAGAAGAAACTATAATTCACTTCCCATTCTGTTCTCATGGTAAAGCTGGTATAGTCTGGGAATGTATCATCTCTGCTTGAATCACTTCTGGGAGTTACATGTATACTGCATAATGAGAATAAAACTTCATGTCATATTTTGAAAATGTCATTTATGGCTTCACAGTTCAAGGTCATTTACAGAGATCATTATCTCCACTTATTCTGACAATTCTTTCGATAGTTTGACATAGTCAGCTCATAAGGTTTCTGAAAGTATTAAAGTACAAGTTGCCTTAGTTTAAAATAGATGACAACTTAGATGCATTGTTGAATTTCAAATTAGAAAGAAGCACATGATATATAATTTATAGACATAGAAGCGCAGAATATGCTGTGTTGGAAGGGACCCACAAGGATCATCAAGTCCAATGCCTGGCCCTGCACAGAACCATCCCCAAGAGCCACACCATGTGCCTGAGAGCAGTGTCCAAACACTTCTTGACCTCTGTCCCCCTTGGTGCTGTGACCCCTTCTCTGGGTGGCCACAGCACCAAGCCTGACAGTGCCCAACCACCCTCTGGGTGAAGAGCCTTCTCCTAATATCCAACCTAAACCTCCCTTGACTCGGCTTCATGCAATTTCCTTGAGTCCTGTCGCCTATCACGAGTGAAGAGATCAGTTCCTGCCCCTCCTCTTCCCTTTGTGAGGAAGTTGTAGGCTGCAATGAGGTCTCTTCTCAGTCTTCTCTTCTTCAGGCGGAACAAACCAAGTGACCTCAGCCTCTCCTCATAAGGCTTTCCCTCCAGACCCTTCACCGTCCTTGTTACCCACTTTGGATGCTCCTCAATAGCTTAATATCTTTCTTGCATTGTGGTCCCCAAAACTGCCCCCAGCACTTGAGGTGAGGCTGCCTCAGTGCAGAGTGGGACAATCCCCTCCCTTGCCCGGCTGGCGATGCTGTGCCTGATGCCCCCCAGGACATGGTTGGCCCTCCTGGCTGCCAGGGCACTGCTGACCCATGTTCAACTTGTCATTGACCAGGACTCCCATGTCTCTTTCTGTGGCACTGCTCTCCAGCCTTTCATTCCCCAGTTTATACACACAACCATCCTAGGTGCAGAATCTGGCACTTGACCTTGTTAAGCTTCGGAAGGCTGGTGATTGCCCATCTCTCTAATTTGTCCAGGTCTCTCTGCAGGGCCTCTCTGCCCTTGAGGGAGTCAACAGTGCTTCCCAATTTAGTGTCATCAGCAAAATTACTTAGCATTCCTTTGAGTGCCGTGTACAAGTTGTTAATGAAGATGTTGAAGAGCACTGGGCTGATGGAGCCCTGTGGAACCCCACTTGTGACCAGACACCAGCCCGATGTCACCCTGTTCACTATAACTCTCTGTGCCTGACCCGTGAGCCGGTTGCTCACCCATCACGTAACACGGTTGTTCAGCTGTGGGATGGATGTTCTGTCCACAAGGACACTGTGACACACAGCATCAACAGCTTTGCTGGAGTCTGAAAAGATTATATCTACAGGAGCTCCTAGATCAGCTAGGTGGGTTATCCTGTCATAGAAGGAAATCAGGTTGGACAAGAAGAACTTTCCCCTCATGAAGCTCTGTAGGCTGTGACCAATGACTGCGTTGTCCTAGAGGTTTTTTCCATACCTACCTGAATAATCTTTTTCATAATTTTACCGGGCACTGAATTGAGACTGACAAGCCTGTAGTTTCTGGGGTTCTCTTTCTTGCCCTTTTTGAAAATCAGGATGTTAGCCAGTTATATTATAAAATACAGGAGTATATAGTTAACTGGGAATTTTAAGCATTTTTTGTAAAGATTCCTACTTTCCTGGAATAATTATTAAATTCTGTACAGAAAATAGCTCTTCTAACTTTATGTCTTTATGCAAAACAAATAATCCTTATAATTTTAAGTTCAAATACAATTTTATTTTTTTTTTGTCAAAATTAGCATATTTTTGACGTAATTAACTAGAAAAAGATACTTAGGAACAAGCTATTAAATCCTACTACGTGTGGGAAGATGGCTCTAAATCTCTTGGACATTTTTCAGCCAGCAATATGTCAAGCACTTATTAAGTTATGAGCTTTATTTCATCTGAATAGAAGGAAAATTCTTACTGATTTAACTTCATTAACTATGCATAGCCATCAGCAAATTTAAAGAATAGAATTATTAGAGAGTTTTCCTGTTCACTCTAGGGAAAAAATTTCCCTCTCTTTTCAGAAAGCTGTGCAGAGCTGCCCTACTACAAGTATTAACCTCTTAGCATCTACAGTAATGATGCATTTTCTTTCTCCTCTCCTAATAAAAATAATTCAGGTGTTGAGTACTTCAATTATTACTTCTTAGTACTAATGGCTCATTATGCATGTGGATCTAATAGCACTGAATTATCAGTACTAATACACCTGTATAACCCCAATGAAACTATCTGGCATCAGGTACTGAGCAATGCTGTGAATCTTACTATTTTTAAGTGCATATGTCTGCAAAAAAACCCTTTATTTGCCTACAGATTATCCATAGAAACAAGTGATGGACCAAGTTCTTTAAATATATACATTTTTTTTATTAAGTACTAGCAAGTAAGACATACAAAGCCAAAGTATTTGTATTTGAATGTAAATACACTGGCTACACCAGACTTAAACTTCACCATGTGAGCTTAGAAAATCTTGGTTTAAGTTTAGTGTGGTTCCTTGCTGCAGTTGTCAAAGGTGCCTCACAACCTAATGGTGATGAATTTATCCTAGTCATGTTCTCGAGGGACTTCAAAGCACTGAACACATCAATTTCAAAAAGAAATGCTTGGTTCTTTCAGAAATACCTATAATATTTTTCTGGCTACACTCATCCCAGAATCCCAGTGTTTTGTAAGCACTCCTGAACATAGCACAGCACTTTATTAGTGCATAGAGGTATAGACAAATGAACAAAACCCACACAGGGATTATTCTAGCCAGAAGACTGGTGATGGCTTTAGGCAATTTTTATAATTAAAATAGCTAATAATAAATGACAACTCCTTCATTCCTTCTGCACTGCCAGCTACTAGAACTCCTTTCTGTTGCATTTCTCTTTAAGCTGGTTTCAAAAGCGGGATCCAGAGCCACACGTTTAGCACCCCTGTGGTAAGAGGAGCATGTCCAGTCCTACTGTGCTCGGGAGCCATGGGCAGAAGTGTGGGTGCTTGAACAAGCTAAGGAAAAGAGGCTCTTGCTGAGTCTCCAGTCTTCAATGAGACTGTGGGATTTTGTGTTATTGGTGAGAAATTAAGCAGCAGGATGCCAAAGTGTTTTCTAGATCAGCTAAAATGTTTTCCAGCCCTGAAGGCACACTTCGACTTCTCCTTCCTTTGGATGCTTTTCCTGGCCCTCCTGAATCTTCCTTTTCTTCTCTGTTGTTTGTCTCACTCTGCTTCCACCACATTCCTCACAGTAACAAGTTTCTCTATTTGTGAAAGATAATTTCATGTTATGTTGGTATATCTAGGAGAGATGATGCCCCAGACAGAAAGCTGCAGAAGCTTTCACTGGGTGTGGTTTTGTGGAGACCTGTGCACTTCAGTATGTGTACATGCACAGTGTTTTCCTCTTTCAACCAATCTCAAACCAGAAGAAGGGAATGTTTCTGAAAAAAAAAAAAATTGCAAAACTCTATAAATTAGTTTTAAACCAAAGCCATTTGGGTCCCCAAATTATAGGCAACAACACTGGCAACTACTTTTATTGACTCTGCAGCGGGTAGTTCAAGGGGGTCAAGGTGAATGACAGCTCTCTCTGGGCTGATAACCACTGAAGCTGAGCCATTTTTTTCTACAGCTGAAGTACTCCTACAGAAGCTTAAAAGAGCAACACAAACTACTGCTTTTGCTCCACTTTAAAAATATTTCTATTATTACCTGTTCAGAGCCCTCCAGAGCACTTTTTTGCTTTCTAACCAGATTTTGGTCATATGTTATCATATACACAATGAGGCATATGTCTTTCTTGCAACAGATCTCCTTGCCTTTCTACTCCTTTTAGGTTACCTACAACAAAATAATAATTAAAAAAAGAAATCCAAATAAGATATGATACTGGAAAAAAAAAAAAAAAAGATTTTGTTTAGAGTCAGAAACAGTTCCCAAGATCTGAAGAGAATTTCTGAAATTACAGTGGAAGCCTTCTCCTCCAAAACTTAGGTGTATTTTCCCACATTCCCTGACTGATTCATGGAATAGTCACTAAGTTGATGGAATAGCTCTGAAGGATTTAAAAATATTATACCAAGTAAGTTAGCTTAAACACTGAAAACACATTAAAGTCATCAAAATTATTACATACTTCAGAAAATATAAAGTTATTTAAGTAGAATATCGATTGTGTATTCTATAACAATATAATATATTAAGAAACAGCTGACTCCTATTTTTCTTTCCAATAAGCCCTGGGTTGAAAATCTATTCTTTGCCCGTCCAATTTGTCTGCACATTTTCTCTCAACAACAATAATCCTTGTCTCAGCAGTGTGTGTTTTCCTTAGTGCAGGGTCTCTTTGAGAAGCAATGCACTGGTGTCTTTGGAGGAATTTGGTGCTCAGCATATGCAGCACTCAGATGTGCTATGAATAGTGTACATACAAATCACCTCTAAATTTGTTCATTCCAGTAGTGTAAATTAGCAACATTCTGAACAGATTTTTCAAAGCATTCATCAGGGAAAAAAATGTTTAGATCTTCTGCGAATGATGGTTCTTCTTTAGTATCACAGCAATACAAATCTCTCTCTTCCTAAACTTACGGGAACATGCTCTTCATTCTATCACAAACAAGACTAACCTTAAAAGTCAGTATTTTTTAATTATGTACTTCACTAAAGCTGTGCTCTAACTACACTAGTGCTCAAAGTACAGCCAGCCAGCCAGCTGTTCAACTGCTCTGTCAGCAGCACAAAATCTTTTAAACCTAAAATGCTAAAAAGTCTGTTTAAAGATGTGTCAAACTATTCAATGGTGAAGAGAATACTGAACAAGAGCCACTGTTTGCTGGTTAATGATGGGCAAGAGATATAATTTCCTACCCATGAAAACAGTGAATTTTTCAGGACTTGCATTGTTGTACTAATACCTATTAATTGGCAGAGCACAGCACTGCGTGAAAAAAGACTCACAGAGAAAAGACATAACTGGGCTGAATTCCACAGGCCTTTGCCAGGCAAAAGCCATTACTCAATTAAAGAGCACAGAATTTAACACACAGACCTTGACCACTTGTCTCATGTGCAGCAATGCACGGTTTTCTAAAATAAGAACATTCGACACAAACCAATTTTATTTCATCTTCCCATCTGATAAACAAGCAGAAGTATGAGTGTTTCTACCCATTCTATAATTCCCACTTCTAATGGAACTGTAAATACTGTGAAGAGATATATCAAATTTTAAGACTATTTGGGTTCCTGTTTGCCATCTGTCTGTGATGATATCTTGGGGCAATACATGGTAGAGTTTAATTATGCATTGCAAAAAAATCGCAAGTATTTTTTACTTAGCTCCATGTTGAACTGAGTGAATGTTCCCTTGCTGTCAGCATCTAGGAACTGTGAACATGGAGGACTAAAAGAGAGCCCAGGAAATCATTTAGATTAATCTCCTCTCAGAGGAATATAAATACCACTTACTGTCAACCAGAAGGACACTCTAGTCTGTGACTTCTCAGTTTTAAGTTGTATACAATGGACAAACATCACCTGATAATTTTTTTTTTTTCTGAAAACAAATTGAAGTCTTTTCTTATATTCAGTAAGGACTAAATATTGCCTACTAAGTTTAAATTGCAAAAGGGGGCCACTACAGAAAATAGCCAATTTCACTTATCTTTACAACATCAACAGTGCCATTCTATGATTCCTGAGTAACATTTAGCATAATTTCAGCTTCCAGTTTTGATACCTGTAAAATCATTACTACAATTCTTCCCAAGGGACAAATTCCTGCTATGTGTAAAGACACACAGAAATTTTTGCTGCCTTTCCCACAAAAGAATGCACGATGGGCAGGGCTGACTTCAAGAACAGTAAAAAAAATTCCCAGAAAAATCTCTAGTGGGAAAGCAGATAAGGCAAAAAGACTATGAATTTAAGCGTAGCCCCATTTCAATATTCAAATGGCTTTTGTATCCGAGATAATTTGCTGGGTCAGAGCCCATTCAGCTTCAGGGAAGTGCTAAATTTTCTTTCTCATCTAACAATATGAACAAGCCCTGAGATATCTTTGAAGGTTTAGCTGACTTCTCTATACATTTGTACTGAAGCAAGCTTCTGCAGAAGCAAATTTCATACTATGGAGCCATTTACTACGTCAGTACTGATACAACATACCCAAGACTTTATCCTCATGATGGATAGCTTCATCACTCAGAGCATTTCCAGCCTTTCACTGCCAAATCTGATCTGCCCTCCACCTGCATCTCTGAGCAATACACAAAATATTATGCACAGCAGTCCCTTCAGGCTCAATTCATTGCTACCTAGTTTCTGATGATGTATATGCATTCTTATATTTCATTCTCAAGTCTTCCAGTGAATCTATTAATTCAGTTTGTACCTGTAGCCATAACCAAAATGTTGGGTTTTACACAAGGATGAAGAGAACATAATAATCTAAATATTTTGGTCAAAGTTTGGAAGCACTGCTGTAGCTTTTCCAGGAAAATTTGTGTGCTTCATTCTTTAGCCGTCCTTTGTAGGTCAGTCTCCCCTCCTGGGGAAAGCACCTATTTTCATACAAAAGTCCTGTTTAGTCAAAAACTACTTCTGCAGTGAGCACGCTCAAGTGTAACTTTCCATCAAACATAATACCAGCACAACAGCAGAGGTTAAAATTTAAATTCCTGCTAGCATGTTCATTTTATAGTCTGTTCTTTCTCATTCTACTCTCTAAACCTCTTTTACATGAAAGGATGTGTCTCAAGGATACAGCTAATGCAGGGCAGCATAATGTAGGAACCATTTACAGTCAAGGCTAAACCAGTCCTTACCTCATTAAAGTTATGCTTTGGCATCTGTTACAGTCTATCAGGAAAGGAACCTTGCAAACTAAACAGTGTAAAATACTCAGCACAAAAATAAGAATTGTTTGGTTGGGTCCCACCTCTGCATCTTCCCAATTTAATCAGACTCTTGATGTTAGTTTATCATATTTTTCCTCTGGATTCTTTTTTCGGTGTTTAAAAGGAGAAGTTGAATAAACATTTATAACAGACATTTATTTAAAATTAAGTGTGCTGGTGAAAAGAACCAGGCAGACTTCTGATGGAACTCAGTACAGCAGAGTTAGTGCAGCAGAGTTTCACAGGAGTAACCATTTTTCCTAACATGAGGTCTCCTCATGAAAACAATCACTTTGCAGAATGGGCTCCATCCGTCTAGGAGCACCAAAACCAAATTCATACCACTAATGTCATTGTATCAAGACTTCAATCATACAGGCTTCTGAATCAATCATTCTGACCCTGTACTGTGATACCACAATGGTATCCTTCCCATCAACCTCACAGGCTGTACTACTAGTTAAATTACCACCAGTAAAATTGGTGTTACAAAAGATGACCACGTGTAATATTTAAAAATAAATACATAAGCATGTACTTAATATATATATCATATATATTAAGTATACATAAGTATATGCTTACGTATTTAAAAATAAATACATAAATAAATAGTTAAAGCAAACTATTATTTATTACCCAAGCCACTGAACAGCCAAGTATGCTATATGTTTCACAAAAAAATCCTAGCTTCTCGCCTTTCTTAGGTTTCTTCCAAAATGACTGAAGAATTTTCCATTGTCTCCTAGTTAAAGTATACATCTTTATGAAGGGTCTGCAGCCCCTTGCACAGTTTCTCTACACCTGACAGCTCCAGCCACACACCGAGGCACAGCAGAGGGTAGAACTTGCTGTCACAACATGTTTTACGTTTTCAGACTCAAATTAGGCAGGGCTTTTGGGTTTAGTAATTAACTGCCCTTGATCAGTGATCCAGGAATATAAATACATGCATCAATAAGTTGAAGTTCGTGTCGTCAAGCTTTTATCTTTAGCTGCACCTAAATTAAAATATATCTCAACAGGCATGAAAGGTAAAGTAGCTTGTATACAATTGGCAGACTTATTTTTACAAAACACTTAATCACACTACCCAAAGATCAGTTCCATAATTTAATATACCAAATACCACCTTCAACAGAAAAAAAAAATCAAAAATTTGATGTACTTCATCAAGTATTGAAAGTAATGAGAATGGACAATATTTTGATATAATGAGAAGCCCCCTTTTTGTATGCACCTTCCTTAACTGGAACAATAGCAGCAATCAATGTGAAGTCATTCCGGGATAACTTTGTATTCTGTGTCAAATGAGATGCACAAACACTCATGGAGTGTTTCCACACATTTTTCAAGCCGTAGTAATTTTTACAGAATTACCTAGAATACTGTCACTCAGAAGCAGTTTATCCAAAGACTAACAATAAGACTGTCTGGTTGCTCTTATTTCATACTAGATGGAGGAAAAGAAAAATCAAACCACTATGATTCATGTTTTCTACTCTTGGCTAGATCACCACTTTTCCTATATTTTCTTGTCTCTCGGGCAATAAATATTTCCAAATGTCTTCCGTCAGACACACTACAGCTAAGTTAAAGATTAAGCCCTTAGGATCAAAGATGACTCAATTCTGGTATTTTCTACAAAATGTAAAATAAGACAGAAATTTGTTTATGGAAGTCACTTTTCTTTGCTCTCTAAGAATATTAACAGGAGTATTTGAAAGAATGTCCTTTCTTACCAACAGCAATTTTGGTCTAGTTATCTGTGAAGCAATCTCTTGCAATGGTGAGAAGGGTAATAAAGAAGAATGAAATGGGGGTAGAAGGCAGCCAGCTAATAAAAATGTATGTGACTAAACAAAAGACAGAAAGAAAGCTCCAATTTCATGCCATGTTTACAGAGCTTAAACAAAGAGAAAGGCACTACATTACCTACGTTCATCTGTCTGGCCTTCCTATCACTGCTGATCTACAGCTTATTAAACAAAAAAATGCACACATTCTTCATTCCTTTATGACTTGCATGTAGGATACAAGTAAGTCTAATGCTTCACAGTGATATATGAGGGTTTAAAACTTGGGTAACCGCTGTCATGGATCATCATAATTTCCTGCAGACACACCTAGACAGAGCCCCATCACTTGATTTATACAGAAGTTTTACACTTCTTAGATGAATAAATAAACTGATTTTTTACAGAAAACAAACAAAAGAACAATGTCCAAGACAAGGAAATAATGAGACATCCAAACTCATTTACAGAAGCCCCACTACTACCTTCAGTTTCAAGAAAAAGCCCCTGCCAGCCAAACCTAGGGAAGGCAGCATCCCAGATGCTCGGACACTTCCAGGGATGGGGCAACCACAGCTTCTCTGGGAAACCTGTTTGAGTGCCTTGCTACTCTCTGGGGAAAAAATTTCTTCCTAGTATCTAATCTAAATCTACTGTATTTCAGTTTGAACCCACTCCCTCTTGTTCTGTCACTACATGTCCTTTTAAAAATCCCCCTCCATCTTTCTCGTAGGCTCCTTTCAGGTACTGGAAGGCTGCAATTAGGTAACTCCAAAGCCTTCCCTTCTCCAGGCTGAACAATCCCAATTCTCTCAACATTTCCTCATAGGAGAGGTGCTCTATCCCTCTCATTGTCTTGATGGCCTCCTCTGGGCTTGCTCCAGCAGGTCTGTGTCCTCCTGGTGCTGGGGACTCCAGAGCTGGGGCAGGTGGCGTCTCATTACAGCAGAGCAGAGGGACAGAATCACTTTGCTTGCTCTGCTCACCACGCTGCTTTTGGTGCAGCCCAGGTCATGGCTGATTTTCTAGGCAACAAGTGCACAATTGCCAGCTCATGTCCGGCTCACTTTTATGTAGCTGCAGATATTAAACACATCCTAAGTGAAATACACATTTCAGTTTTCCATTCTTAAAAATAAAAAAGAGAGAGAGAGAGAAATGGAACATATAAAACCATTGTAGGAAATATTTTGCCTCTGTTTTAAGGTATCAGAAATTGGTGCAGTGTCATATCTCCAGTATCCCTCTTTTGAAATACTGAATTATCCTCATATGAAGGTGCCTGCTGCTCTGAATCTTGAGATTTCTAAATTCAGATAATATCCCCTGGGTTTTGATGGAGATAGGAGTGGATCAGGAAATGCTTTCTGGTTTGGTGATTTACTGGTGGAGATTGGTATAATATTCTCAGCCATTGTATGTTTTGCTTTCTTCTTGGCCAGGTCACAGGTATTATTGAATGTTGTGTTTGGGAGGGAGATCGGATTTTGCTTGGTGGGGATTTTTAATACCACTCAGCTGTATTGTTTCAACATCCTCATGGGCTCATGGGTGAAGAAACATAGTTTGGAGTAAAAAAAAGATATGGTTACTGAGTGCCTTTAAAGGTCCAGGTATATGCTGTCAAAACATGTAGATTTGAGATATTTAATTTTCATAGATAAATGTCTCAAAATTCCCTTTGCTACAATTGGCAACCTACCTACCACACCCTATATGATGGAGCTATTATTCTGCTTCAGAACAGGGCTAGCTCTTGAACCACTTGCATCTGTATTATTATTGATAATCAACATTTAATTATAGCTATGTCTCTAAATGAAGGTCTTTTATTCCTCAGATATATCAAAGAATGCTTGCAAGATTTTTAGCCAAAGCAGCCATGGATATTTGATTATTCCTTTACACGATTTCATCAGCCATATCTATGATTAACACTTACAATATATTCTATTGCATTTATGCAATATAAATAATTACCAACCCTTTAAGTAGACTGGATTATTACCTAGTATAACTTCCCATTCTGCAACTCTTTCCAAGAGTTTAAATGTGTCTCAGAGTGGTGTGTTTCTCAGACTGCTTTGGACTAGTCTCTATAAGGAAGGTTCATGCAGTATTATAACTTGGGTTTTCCCCATTTTTCCTAGAGACGGACCAAAAGACCCACACACACACACCACCCAAAAGTGTTGGTATCACCTGGCATGAAGCAGAAGTGACCTCTTCCAGCATTAGGCAATCAGAGAATTCTAAGCCCTCTTGGGTGCTTAATTTCACCTCAACACAAATAAGAGGCAGGCTACCAACAGCAACAACCACAGCACGTGTTTCACTTAAAACTTACCAGCAAAGCACGGTTCCTCTGACACTGCTGTTTTGCTAATCCATATAACACTCACCAAGGCAGTATGACTGTAGGAGATAAAGGAAAGGATACATACAATTAATCCTTATGATCAGAGAGGATAGAAAGAACATTTGTCTTAATTTGCTCTCAGGCTTCTGGCGCACTTAACAGCTCCTGTCTGGCAGACATACTTACTTTGAAATCACTGAGACAAATCTGACTCCTGTGTATAAAAGGATAATGCTCTACCAAGGCAACTCTGTTAGCATAAATAACTGCAGTGGAAGGAAAAACCTTCACATTAACTTCAGTAGTGGATTATTTGGCCGCCTAAAATTGCAATATTCAATCTCTACTGTTACCTTAATTATGTTTTCCAGCTGCAGCAATGAAAGGAAGTGTTACCAAAAATCAACGAAAATAAAAAGACTCTTTAACACCAACGTAGCATTAAGAAGCAGGCATTCTTTATTCAGCCAGATGCACAAGGGGATATCTCCTCCAAAAATCATGCGTGCTGAGTAGAGAAAAAGCTCCTGTTCACGTACTTCATATTGCATATATGTTCATTGATTCTCCCAGAATAAACATATATATGATAATCATTTCCCCAAAATCATTAACCTATTTTCCCTCCCCTTTACACATCCAGTCTTCTTTCCTGGGAGTCTCTTTGGTGGTCCCTGGTGGTCAATGACCCCGAAGTCATCCCTGACTGCCTGGTGAATTGGTAAAAGTTGGCACAACTGGGCTTGTTGCTTTGCAGTTCCTCCTACAGAAGAAGCATTGTGCAGTTCCATAGACCGTGGTTTCTGAGGAATGAGCATTTTATTAGCCCACCAGACGCAGTAAACAGAAGTATTACCATGTAGAAAAACACCTCAGTTCAAAGCAGGTGACAAAGCACTTCCCTTTGTGGCACGTGTGCCGCAAAGACATAGCATGTGAAAAAGTAACAAGTCGTTTGGTGCTGTTGCCTGCTAAAATCTCATCAGGTAACTGTGAATACATGCATCACATGTGCCTGCAGCTAATGGTTATAGCTCCCACAGAGCCCCAGCACCCCTGTATCTTCCTGGCATTGCCCTTCCATGGCAGGCATCTGGTTTTGGAGAGATGCTTACCTGGCGTGTAAAGCTCTTGGTCTTAACACTAAGCACTGGTGTTTGGAGAAGGCAAAAAACATCCAAGCACTCAGCTGAACAGGAAGCACCTTTGAGAACACTGTAAAAAAGTGTGCATTTTATGAACTATGAAATCCAGTGGGCAAGTCACTCAATTCATAGGTCACATTCAATAGTTCTGTTTAATTATGTCAAAGTGACATAACAACAATTCAGGAAACGTTTCAGAGCCTTTGCATCAGTTTTAAGGTATCCACAAGCAATGAAACCAGAAAACCAAAAGTATATGTTTTTATGATGATAAACATAAATTTACAATCTGCGCATGAATAGCTTCTCGATTGTCTGTGGACTTTGACCAGATGCTTAATAATCTTAAAATAATTCAGAAAGCTTCTTTGAGACATACCACCCTCTTAATCTTATGCTTTTTGATTTGCTGCAGGAGTCAAGCACGCACACCTATACACGCAGAACAGGGAAAAACTATGAGGAGAAAGATACATAAATCAGACTTTCCTGCTTAAATAAGGACATTATATTTTCCTGAGGTAAATTTTTGCCTTTAGTTTGTTATAGGTGACAATATTTATCCCATTTTTCATATTCTGTATAGGTGATAAATAGCAACCAAGGAGTCAGTAGTAAATAAAAAATGTTTTATTTTCTGGAAGTATACAATCAGTCAACAGACTTCAATATTGATACCAAAACTGATTATTTTGTTCATGTAATTCCCATTATTTTGATCCTGATTTTGCCCTAACATTCTGTTGTGAGAAACTGTCCAGTGAATTTCATGCCCTTAACACTCAAAGAGCAATTTCTCATGTGTTTATATTTTGATTGCTTTCTTGGTGACATGAAATACCTAAATGAGTTAAGGAAATCAATATGCAATCTGTTTTTTTACTAACAGAAGCCAAAGGGAAGCCTCCCTCTTAGCTCTGAACCCAAGTGTACTCAGTCTAAAGGAATGCAAGCTATTCTAGGAGGAAGTTTTGTAAATTTTGTATTGCTTCACAGCCTGTGCTTTTTTAAACAAGGTTTTTAAATAAACACAAGAATGTATACAATGTGGCATTATGAATCATATCAAGTATGGCGCATTGGGTAGAAGCTTCATTTTAACCATTCTAGAAATGGCTGTAAATCTAAAAACTTGTAGGTCAAAACACAAACAGTACAACAGGAGTGTCTTCTTGCTATACAGGACGCATCACTCCTGTACAGGTAGCAGCAACTTACAGACACAACTTGTCAAAAAGATTAACTCATGCTTATGCTTTAGAAGGGGATCTGAATGTATAAAAGAAGTATACTGTATAAAAGAAGTATGCTGAGCAGACAGCAACCACAAAAACAAAAGTGATACCAATGGTATACCTCGTGAGTTGAAAGCTCATAGAGGTTTATTATATCCATCTTTTTGTCTGAAAAAGAGACAAAAAAATTCAAGTATTAACTGTAGAAATATACTTGTGATACTGATAAAAACAGTGTAATTTGTGTGTTACCAAAATAGAAAAATTTTTCTTGTTGCTGTAACATCAAATGTCCTCACTTATTTTGCAACTTTACGTGTAGATATGTTCACTCTCAAAATCAAGCCTTCAAGCTTTCATACAGTTGTATGAAACTTCGGCTATACACTGGTAAAATGCTGTATATAATGGTGTGATAAGCCATAACTTACTGAAAGGTTGGTCTCAACTGGAGTTAAAGACTGCTTAAGAATCATCGATGTTTTGAAAAATAGATAGTCTGACAAATAATTTTTTTAAAAAAATAAAACAAGTAAAACTGGAATCATGTACAGTGAGTGAAGGCCATCTGTAATTTTGGTATAAATTCACACTTGGAAATATTTTTCTTTAAGATCATGTAATTGAAAAAGTCAAAGAATAATTAAAAATGCTAAATAATCAAAATGGAGTATTTCTGGTTAGATTTCAATAATGTCTTACAGAAAATGTTTTTTCCTTTCATTTTTGCAAAATTCTGTTCCAAAAAATTTTGAATTCTATTTTCCTGCTCCTGCTCCAGGTTGTGGCAACTGCAGAGAAGAAAATAAAGATATCTCTTCACCCTGATAAACAGGTAAAATAGATCCCTAAGCAAGATGGTATAAGAATTAACATTCAGAAGATGTCCCAAGAGCTTTCCTACTCCTGAGGTGAAAGCAGTTGCACCTCCACTGCATTAGTAACACTGAATATACTTTTTTATGACCTGTCCTCTGCTCTCTTTCTGCACTGACTTCAGATAAACTTCACCTGGCACAAAGTAGTTCTTATCTGGAACAGCCTCTTACATGACGCTGACCACCCTCTTCGTATCTCAGGGATTTATGGAAGGTGAATAACCAGTGTGTAAGTGTGAGCTACATGGAAACTGTAATGATTAATGAGGATCAAATGAAAAACATGGACACACACACACAGAATGTCAAATACTACTTCTCTCATCTGTGGCACCTCCAATTAGTCCACAGATAAAATTTCTAGTCCTGTAGCTCTCAGAGATTCCAGTGTTGTGGATCTATGATGGTTGTATGGTCAAGGCAGTATGGAGCCTCGTCTAACAAAAATTTAATGAAGGCCACCAAAAGCTATCAGATGTTTCTGCAAATTCAGCAGAGAACGCACAGCAGTAGGACAGTACCACCTTCTAACATCTTGAAATAGTACTATATTCTGATAAGGTTTGCTCAGCATTTAGGACTGATGGTAAAATCCTGATAGGTAATGTTAAAACTAAAAACAAAAACAAAAGCCAGACTAAACAAACACATAATGCAAACACAGTAATTAACTAAATAAGTGTCCAAACACCAGTAGAAACTTGCTAGAGCTGAGGAACCTGCTCCACTCTGACAAGCCATTGCAATGGATGGTTACTTTTTAATAAGAGTCTTCATTTATTCCAAGTTGAAATATTTCTTGTTTCACAACTCAGATACTGAACAGCTCTTATCAAAGTTTGTTCTTACTGTTATAAATAGATTTTTCAGCACTTAAATTTCTTCCTGATAAGTTAAACAGACTGAGAGTCTTTAGGAACTAATTAAAGGCCTATTTTCTAGTTGTTCCCTCACTCTTTTTTTTTTCTTTTCTGAATCTTCTTCAATACTTTTTTGTTTGTAAATTATAGACTTCAGAACTGAATGAAGCATTTTCTTCAGTAATCTCACAGACATCAAAGGGAATACAGATATTAGCAAGAACATATGATTCCAGCATTTAACATTGTCTTGACATTGTTTCTTAAGCTTACATATAGATTGTCAGTGGAAAAATGCATCATGAAAAAAACAATTTGACATTCTCCTTATGATGTTTATTTTGCAAAGCCTCTCCATAGGTCTCAGTTCTCTCGGCACAAACTTCCATTCTGTTGTTCTCTGCAAAATGGTTTCCAACCCTTTAGGTTGTCACTGTCATCTCCTAAAGCACATTTTGTGAAAAACACATGCTCTTTTTTATTTCTTTCATTATTTCTCCCTGCTTTCCAAAAAAAGTTCATCTTCAGGAAGGAGCTTAGCAGAGTTTAAGTGAAAAGACTGATTAAAAAGCAGTCTTAAAATTTTGATTTCTTTTAATTACTGTAGATGCTCGCTCTGCCTAATTTGAATCAAATGGACCCAAGTGAAACGCTTTGTGGGTTGACTCATTTGAACGAGGAGCTATGAATTTGGGGAGGCAGACGGTAAAGGAGACAATGGGAGCAGACAGTGAGAGGCAGATCATCAAGAGTAATTTATTCCTGCTAGTCTTGGAATGCCAGCAAGAAAGGAGATGCCTCAGCAGCACCTTGCTCATTTCACCTGGTCAGAGGCAGCCTAGGTGTTTCCCAGTAAAGAGGACACGTCATGCCCACACAGCGCGTTTGGAACAGGAGAGTGGGCCAGGTCCCCAGCAGTACGAGTTGGTGTGGGTAGTATGCGAGTGCGAGGACAGCCAGCGAATGAGGATCTGAGGCATTTGGCAAAGCTGCCACAGAGCCCGGCCATCTCTGAGCCGATGCAAACTGCACCCTCCCACCTTTACCAAAGAGCACTCACACATTTGCGTGAGAGCAGCAACACTGATTTAGAGGCTGTGCTTGTTCTGGTGGCCAACGCTTCTGACGCTGGGCTTCTGTGAGATCAGGCAGACACACAGATCAGGCTGTGACTATCAGCAACTATGTTTTGGTCAAGTGCTGTCTTCAGCAGCTGGCTTGGTTCAACGAATCAGTTAAGAGTGTCTTGAGAGGAAGATCACAGCCTTTGAGGAATCATACAATCCTAATAAGCAGACACTAATACTCTTACTCTTAATTATATTTTACTAGAAATAAAGCCTGGGTTGTTTCTGAGAGAGATATCTTTTCCTACGTGCATTCTATTTTGATAGTCAACACAACACAAAGATAATCTGTGCAATATCCAATATTGCTTTACCCCAATGACCTTTGAAAAAATGAAAATGGCATTCATATGCTACTTTTCCAGATGTAGACGGCAGTTGCTGAGGATCTTTTAATTATCTTTAATTACATTAACAACTGAAAAAAAATATTAAAAACCTCTATAAGACAGAAGACCACACTTGGCTCAAGTACACCTCAGTGTGTTGGTTTTAGGTTAATTTTTAAAGGTAGAGTTTTTCCTTTCATCTATTTCATTTTATCTTTATAATTTTATCATTGTCATATGAATATTAAGTTAACAGCAAGCAGCTCATGTATAATGTTAGTAAAACATCTTTGAATTCAGTTTGGTGGCACTTTACTCTTAGTGGGTGTTTGTGAGCAAAGACAGTAAGGATAAAATATCTCTTGATTCCTTCTACTCATAGGAGAAACAGCTTGTAGCCATTCCCTGAAATGTATGGCGAAATGACAGAAACCTCCTGCAGCGTCAGTTCTTTTAGCTTTTATTGTAATTCACTGCAAAATTCTTTCTGGCAAAGCCCCAGAGGCCTTTCTCCCTTCTCTCCCCATCTCTGAGGCTCTGAACTCTCACACCCCGTGACCCGGGGCTGAGACTGGGTTATGCAGAAGCCTCTCTCACCCTGCATCGAATTCAAACCATTTTCCGCTTATTCAGTCACTGAGAACAACACCGCCTGGTTACCTCCGTGAACAGAGATTAAAAAGTGGTGTGGAGCGGGGCGCTCGGGCGGGCGCGGCGGCTCCGGACCCTTCCGCCGCGCTATCAATAGATGGCAGCAAGAAGCTCCTTCTCTCCCGGGCGCCGCGGACGGAAGATGCTCCCGGCGAGAACACAGGACGGGCTTCCCAACGGAGTTCGCACACCAGCTGTAAACAGCCTCGGCTCGTCAGGGAATGGCTCGGTGCGCACTTGCAACAAAGCAGAGGCACGGAGATGGCCCTTCAGTAAAATGTCCCGACATGTTTGCAGTACGTTTGGAACGGGTCAATAACAGGAACTAAAATACAGGTTCCACTTGAGTTTACTTGGCTCTTTACTGGTGTGGGTGGAAGTCCTAAAATGGTGTATAACAATGAGAGGAAGCAACAGTCCAGCCAGGTCAGGATGCCGTTTGCACCAAATTAAACCAGAAGTTTTAACTCGCAAAGGGTGAAACTTTGATACAGCCCGATACACAATCTGACCAGTTTGTGTGTTCAGAAGAAAGATGCAACTTATATTACATGAAAATTTGAATGTGTATTAAAAGTAACTTTTCCTTGGCAAACATGAGTCCTTCAGGAGGGTCTCAAAACTACTGCATCCTCCCTCCTTGCACTCAGTGTGACTCTTTTTTTGTCTGGACCAAATTTTTAACTTCCTGTTTTGCCACTTCCTCTATTCAAAGTAATACTTTTTCCATTCACAGAAAGTCTCTTTAATCACAAATAACTTTTCCTCACACCCCACACACCACCCCTCACAGCATGTACCGTTCCTTAACATCCCTTTTTCCTGTTTGTTTTTCTCTTTCTTCATTTCTCATGCTCTTAGAGTGAAAATCTTCACATTAAAGCATCTCCTTGCAGTCCCACGTGTTGTAAATTCACTGAGTTGGACAGGTTATCAAAACTGGCCAAACAATCTGGGGACCTCTGAAGGATGTGTGAAATGGGAATGAATATGACCGAGCCTTGCTGCTGCCGTACAAATGGAGACACTGTGTTGGGACTACTTGGGAGATAGATTTTACTATGATATTTGATATATCTCCTCATAAATGTAAGTATTTAAGCTACAAAACTATTAAAGCAGATAATTAATAATTTTTTTCACACAAAGGATATTTCAATATAATATCCTGAACAGATAATATCCAGTAAAAGAGGAAAATATACCTTCTTCAAAGCATTCAGATTAAGAATCTTGAATTTCACTGTTCAATTTCAATATTAAATGGACTCAGAACACTGACTTCAAGACCTTTAATTTCCTGCACCATGCTATATACTTTTAAGAAGTAATTTTGCAAAGAAAGAAAAATATTTTGCTATTCTTTTCAGTAGCCAACCTATTATTTCTGCTTAAGGCCTCCCAAGTTCTGGAGCAATTAGCAGCTTCTTGCACAGATATTGACTGAGTTAAAATGCAAAGTCTGCAGCATCACTTCTGGATGCCTAAAATCAGTCCTAATGTCAGCAACAGGGATAATTTCATTCACATCCAATAGAGTTCTCTCAGTCTCCTGCATGTCCACAGCAGAAGGTGCTATGAGTTCCAATGGCAGTTAAAACTACATTAAATTTGGCTTCTTATCAACAGTGTCATAGTCTGCTTGTTAGGTGGTACGATAAGTTGAGCTGCAAAGAGATGGCTAGACTTGTGGGGGGATCTAACACTTTCATTTTGGGGTCAAGGTTGGGGAATATACATACTGGAAAAGCTGGAAGTGCCTCAGCACATTGCCCAGCTCTCCCAGCAGGTTTAAGAACTCTTTTCTCTATTTTTTTTTTTAATTTTTTTTTTACCTCTTTCTCCCTTCCATCAGAAAGTTTTGTTGTTTGGAATTCACGAAGACAAACCCAGTTCACCATGGATTGAAACCTTTATCGTCCACCTGCTTTATAGGCTCTTCTGACTTCACTGGTCACAATCTCTCTCAGAATTCCTCTGGGGATTTTAAGCAAAATCATGTAGTTAACATCACCTTGTCTCTAAATTTTAGCTAGATGACATCAGGCTCGTTTTCTTGAAGCTTTTTTTTTCCCCCAGTCTTTTATGCAAAAGCCAAATATTCAGGCTTACCACAGAAATCTTTCCTTGTTTTTACACTTGCAGAATAACGCTCAAGTATTCTTGCAGTCATCTCCAAGCATGTTTAGCTAAGCTTCAGGTTGGGGAGAACTTTCTGCCAAGATGAAAAGAGGCAAAGGAGAGTCATGAGCTTAAGTGGAAAAGATTTCCTCAGAAGGGTGAAAACCAACAGTTTTCCTGTGGAGTTCTGGTAACAGGAAGATAGCCCAGGGCTGCAATCGGAGGTAAAAACCCTCATGCTTGTTAATTTATTCTCCTTTTCTAAGCAACAGAAATCACTGCAGAAAGGTATGACTGAGGAGATATGGATTGTTGAAGATAATTTATGGTATGCAATTCTATTTCAACTTATCAAAAATGTGCAGAGGAGGGAAGTGACACCTACACTTGCAGCCAGAGGGTGGCCATAGATCTATTTCTGCTGCACTGGAAGCTGCATCCCCCTCTCCTGTCACGATTATTTGCACATCCAGTACCCAGTCAAAGTGCAGTCACATCCTGGCTGTGCGGCAGCATCAGTCATGGGACTGTGGCGTGGGGGAGCAGGCAGAACAGCTAGCTCCTCTATTCATCCTTGCGGGTCATGGATGTTGCAGGAGGCACATCTGGCACAGGTTAAAAAGAAGCATTGCTTTTCACAGAGCAGGTACGCGATTGGTCACGGCAGGGAAACGGCTGCAGAGACCTGGAAAGCTGCCAGCAGAAAGGACCTGGGGGTGCTGGATAACAGCAGGGAAACATGAGCCAGGGCGTGCCCGTTAGGACAAGAAGGCCAATACAATCCTGGCCTGTATTAGGAATTTTGTGGCCAGCAGGAGCAGAGCAGTGATTGTCCACCTGTGCTCAGCGCTGGTGAGGCCACACCTGGAATCCTGTGTCCAGTTCTGGGCCCCTCACTAAAAGAAGGACATTGAGGTGCTGGAGCATGTCCAGAAAAGGGCAACAGCGCTGGTGAAGGGTCTGGAGCACAAGTCTGATAAGGAGTATCTGTGGGAGCTGGGGGTGTTTAGCCTGGAGAAAAGGAGGCTCATGGAGACCTTATCACTCTCTACAACTGCCTGAAAAGAGGTTGTAGCCAGGTGGGAGTTGGTCTCTTCTCCCAAATAAAAAGAGACAGGAGAAGAGTAAGCAGCCTCGAGTTGTTCCAGGGGAGGTTTAGACCTACTGTTAGGGAAAATTCCTTCACAAAAGTGTTGTCAAGCGTTGGAACAGGCTGGCCAGGCAAGAGATTGAGTCGCCATCCTAGAGGTATTTAAAACATGTACAGATGTGACACTCACAGACATAGTTTAGTGGTGGACTTCACAGCGTTAGGCTTACAGTTGGCCTGCGTGATCTTGAAGGTCTTTTCCAACCATAGTAATTCTATAATTCTGTGAAATGAGAGGAGTTTTTTACCTTTTAAAAAATTATTTAAATTTAGAAACACAAAGTTGTTGGACCATTGCCAACTTTTTCAATTCTTTAACCAGGCATTTCATTGAGAAGCGGGTACCTTGAATTGTTAAACTAGGTCCTACTCTTTACTCTTTTTTGTTTGTTTGTTTTTTTGAAAATAATGGGTTTAGGCATCACAGCAGGTTGTGTGACATACTTCATTTTCCATCAGTTTCTCGTCTGGAGACGGCATGAACAGTTAAATTTGCAGAGTGGTACATACTGGGCAGATATAAGAGCCTTCATAAGTCATCAAGCTTCACTTAGTCCTCGCTTCAGAGAGTTCCAAATAGCAACAACATCACATCTTGTTTTCTTCATTCTTACTTATGACTCTTTCTACAATATCATAAATTTGTTTCTGCAAGGGAGCCAGAAAAAGAAGGATGCAATTTGTGGCAACAGACAGAAGCTGCCTTCTCAGAAACATGGCAGAGGTGGTAGAAGAGAATTTAATTAGCCCTCATAAAAAATTGAGAAGAAGTGGAAATAAGTTTGTATTACTGTTCTTGGGAAAGGAAGAAACAGTGAAGCAGGATGGAGAGGAAAATACACGATGAAGAAGGAATACGTGCTCTGTAACATTCTCTGAAGTAGCATGGAAAGGTTGTATTTACCAGTTCCAAACAACTGTGTGAAACTTTTTGAGGAAAACAAGTCTAGCATGCAGAGTGAGAGGAAAGATGAGAATTTAGATGTCAAGCTGACAGTTTTCTTTTGCTTTATGGAGTTTTCTTGACACTGTATAGAAATCCATTAGCTACCCTGCTTACTACTCTAATACCTAAATTTCTCCATTCAGTTTAGTATTGCTAGTGAGACCTGCAGCATTTCTTATTCTGAAGGCCTTGAGATATTTCCAAGATGCAGTATTTCGTTGTCAGCTTTTGTATGCTTTATAAAGAAATGTGCAGTGTCAATCCTGTTACCATTTTCTCATTGTGTGCGCAGTCAAGGTAAATGTAGTCATTAAAAAATTATTTTCCGTATAACTTTTCTCAGAATGCTAAGAAAGTCTTATCACGTTGTCTTTATTTATCTTAGAATAAGGACGAATGTAGTACTGCACAACTGACCTATGTAAGGCTTTTCAAGGACCAAGGTGACAATGATTGCCCTTACTTGTTGTGGGCCTGTTGTGGGCCCACACAACTTGTTTTACAATAACCTTTATCCTGCAGAAAAATAACGTGGAGGAGAGAGAGAGAGAGAGAGGGAGGGAGAAAGAGAGAGAGGGAGAAAGAGAGAAAGAGAGAAGGAGGGAAAGAGAGAAAGAGAGAGAAAAAGAAAGAAGGAGAGAAAGAAGGAGAGAAAGAAGGGAAGAAGGGAGGAAGGGAGGGAGGAAGGGAGGGAGGGAGGGATGAAAGACGGGAGGAAGGACGGAAGGACGGAAGGACGGAAGGAAGGACGGAAGGAAGGACGGACGGAAGGACGGACGGACGGAAGGACAGA
>VZTF01007526.1:388256-402259 GCA_013397755.1 Cnemophilus loriae
AAAGAAAGAAAGAAAGAAAGAAAGAAAGAAAGAAAGAAAGAAAGAAAGAAAGAAAGAAAGAAAGAAACCTCAGTGACTTCATGTTACCCCCTCCTTGTCTGGAAACCATAGAAACCAAACTGAAAGTACAGCCAAGAAGTTCGTCATTTGGCTATCTCTGGCTGATCTCCATGGAAACATTTCACGTTTTGTTGAAAGGAAAGATTTTAAAATCAGACAAATGGCCACAGTCTGACAGGTTATGACATCTTTGGGAAGAATTAAAAGGACAAAAACAATGACAAGTGTTTCTGCTTTGCATATTTGTGTTACACTTCTATTTTATGCCATTCATGCCTATTTAATTTAATTACAATTACAGCCTTTCTTTCAGAGTTGTGTTAGCAAATCAGACATTACATTTCGGGGAAAAGGTAGTACCCTGCCAACAAACCAGGGTCTATTCACTCTAGTAGCCAATTTAGATGTTATTTGCTGTAAACTGTATAGATCACCCAATACATTTTTGCATGCTTTGCCTGGAATACTGAATAGAGATGTTGAATGTGTCATAACAACTAAAACTGAGAATTGAGAAAATGTTCAGCACTGGCAAGGCACCCCTCTTGGAGTTATTCTTTCAAGAACCTGCAGAGCCAGGAAGGTACTTCTGCCCGTTTCCCACCCCCTTACCTTTTGAATTACAATTAAAATAAGCACTGGATCATCACGGAAAAAAACTACAGATACAACAACTAATATGAAAGGCACTTCCATAGGACTCGAGGCTTTTATTGATCTCATGTAAGTCTTTGGGTGCTTAGAGTACATGCCTGTGAGGGTGCTTTCGTCAGAGATGGAGAGGTGGAGTGGCCTGAGGATCTTACAGAGACTTCAAAGTGTGGTCAGTACCCAGCTGCTCAGCCACATCAGCAGCAAGGCTGCTCAGGGCACAACAGAAAGAGAAGGCTTTGAAAGACTCCTCCTTTGCAACTGCATTTAGTTGTATGTAGGTACCATCTACACTGTATGTACCACCTACACTGCTATGATGTGTTTAAGCAGTAGAGATACTCTGCTGAACTACGAATTCTGCACTGGAAATTAAAGTCTTGTTACAAAGTGGTCTGAGGTACTAAAGCCTAATTCATTTGTCCTAAGGCAGTTCCAAGTTACTGCTGCAACCATTCTACAACTATAAATTTTTATTTGCTTCTTTTACTGGTAGTACACATAGCATAGGTGAGAAGAGGGTAAATTTTTCTGCTAACTTAAATACACACAAGTTCCACTGCCAGAAAGCTCTTAGGCAAAAAAGGACAAATACTGATGTCATCTTACCTTAAACAGAAAAAAGAAAAGAGTCCATGGCCACCCTAACTCTATTAAAGAATGATTCTGTTTATCATTGTGTGCAGCTCAACAAACTACAATGCATATGGGATATGACTTACAGTCTTAGAAAAGCCTCTAGATTTCTCTGATTCGTCATGCAATGAATATTATTTCCAACATCAACATTATTGTAATATGGCTTAGCTAATGCCTCATGGTGGCAGTTTATTACAGTGCTCCTATCGGTGGCCTACCTGCAAAGAAATAGTGACAACAGAAATTAATGTAACAGAAATATTACCAGCAATGAAGAGACATCATCTGACTTCAGCTGCAGACAAACTGTCACTGAACAAAAGAGAGAAAATATGCTGATGCTTCCTAAAATTTGAAAGACTATCAAAAAAGACGGCAATGGATTATAGAGACAGAAGTAAACAGAGCAAGAAACTTGAGGAAGTAATGAAAGAAAATTCATAAAGAGAAAGTGACAGGCAAATACGGCTCTGTTGAAAGTTTTATCAAACAGTCAAAGTAAAATAATAGTCCAGAGACAAGAGCCAGAAAAAGGTCATATCTACTCAGTTAAAAGGAGTTACTTTACTAACATACAGATGAAGATTTGTATGAAAAAGATGACAGAGTTTGGTCCAGAATATTCAAATCTGCTTAAGAGGTATTCTAAATGTTTTGGCCACATCTGGCTTCTCTGTGCAGTTCAACAGTTAGGATCTAGAATATTAGTCGGAAGATGCCCTTTATATTAAAACCTCTCTAATATCAGCATATAATAGAATATAATAGAACAGCTTTGCAGGAGCGAACCGTACAGGATTTAGGTTAGGTTTGCTCAATTATCTTAAAGCTCTTTTCTAACCTAAATTATTTTATTATACAGGCGGTTAACAGTGGTATAATTATTGTTTTCACTGCCCATAATTATGGTATGGATATGTCAGTTCTGTGGACTACTTGATCTGTAAACATATGGAAAGGCAGGATGTATATTATTTTAACTCAGCAGGTATAACAGACTGACATTTTCCAGCTTCATTCTACTGAAGTTTGGGTGAATTTTTAACCGACTCTTGAGAATTCAAAATCAATCTCGAGAAATTTTTGAAATGATTGTGTATGGGGGGNTGTGCTTAGAGGGGATTAGCTGTCCAAACACAAGAAGAAAGGTGATCAACTTAGTAGTACCCAACAACGTCAATCTAAAAGCTGTCTTTGTGTCCTGATGCATATACAGAAAAAAGGGGCTGTAAACAAGGCATCCAACTTGTTCTGTTCAGCACTGCTGCTTGCCACAGAGTATCAGCTTCAAGAAATCCATAGATCACCTGGAGAGAACCTGGAGGAAGACAAGAAAAATAATCAGAGGGCTACAAAATATCCTATAGGGAATGATTGAATTAATTGCAGCTACTTAGCTTGGAGAGAAGAAAGCTAGAGGGAGACTGAGCAGCCTTCTGATATGCAAAATCTTCTTGTAAGGAGAATAGATCAATCTGTTTTCTGTATCCATTGCAGGAAGGTCAAGGAACAACAGACTTATACGGCACCTGGGGGATTTGGTCTAGAGATCAAGAGAGATGTATTTCTAGCCTTAAGCATTGTGATAATTTTCCTAATAGAAATAGAGAAATCCCCATCACTAGCAGTTTTTGAGACCACATCACACAAACATCTGTCAGGAACTATTTATAGATAATTGGTAATGCTTGGGCCAGAAGAACTGGATACATCAGAGTTTCCCTGCTTTACTCTGGAGGCCAGAGCCATAGGCCCCTTCGACGGCAACTGAGGCACAGGGCAAACTCCATTCCCTTCTTGAACCTGGAAAGCCAAAGGGGAACTCTTCACTTAGTTGTAAAGCACTGGCCGAGTTATTTCAGCTGTGCCAGACTAGACAGCCTCCCCAGGTCCTTAGACCTTGTTTCCTACAAGTTACCTTTTTGTAGGAAAACTAAAGGATATAACAGCATTTCCCCACGCCTCCTCTGCCAGGCCTTTCTTTTTCCCTCCAGCGGGACAGGAACCTGCACAAGCTCCCAGGACACTGCCAATCCTTGAACACAGTAAATCTTCCTTCAGCAATAAAAAGCCAGGCAGTAGTGAGATGGGGCAACCAATAATTACTGTGCAATCTGGATAAAGCACCCTTCAAATGCTAATTTAAAAAAAAATTATTATGCTTCAAAAACTATGAATGTGCATCACTACAGGGTAGGTTTAGACTAGAATTTCCTGGATTTCTATATTTAATAATTCCACTCCTATTGTTCTTGCCTCAACTGAAACTATTTAGTGGCTACTAAGACCACCCTCGCACGAACAGCTTCTTCTTTGCTTTCACACAAAAATATGAAAATTTCCCCTTGACTTCTCTTGCTGCAGCTTGTAATAGAACTGCATCTGGAAACACTGTACCATATTCTTATACTACTTTTACAGCAGGAACTGCTAAGTACTTTGGCTCGCTTACAAATTCCTCAATTCACTAAGATATAATTGTGCTGTGATTCATGCCTTTGCTAAATCTATGCAAGTTGTGGGCATGATTATTAACATCACATTAAACCCTAGAACTAAAGAGATTAGCAAACAGATTTTTTTTTTTTCCTGGACATTGGCACTTAGGAGATAAATTACACTGTCAAAATGTTTAAGGAAAACAAAGCACAATTATGACAGAAATGTTTTTATTTTACAGATTGCTCTATTTTGAAAGAGTTCAGCAATTGTTATATGGCAAAATATAGCATAATTTGAGCATTTGTTTATCCATGGAACAGCACAAGCACAGCATAAAACAACCTTAAGTGTTCAATTCAGGAACTTATGGTATTATTTCTTAATTTCAATAGAATTTCACACTCAGAATGTTATAAGCCTCTGTAGTGACATACGGTAGCATAAATAGGCCACTGTATGTCACCTTGTAATTGCAGTGAAGACTATAAAATCTCTTTGAACTGAACCATTGGGCCACAAATGGCCTCATCTATTTCATTTCAAATTTGTTTTGCTCAGTTTCAAGTTTAAACTACTGCCTTTCCTTATGAATTTTTCTGCTGACTGTTGTCTCTCCCCAGCACAGGTATGCATCAGCTATGATCAAATGATCATTCAACTACACTAAAAATCATGGCCTCTTACTTTTCTAGGCAGATTTTTTTTTTCCCCACATCGTCTAAATGTTTAACTCAGCAGATTTTTTTTTCCTAGGATACTGCAGAGAAGGGGTAAAGCAGAAAACTGTCAGCCAGAGTAGAAGGGGTGAACTAAATTGGTAACAACACATGCCATTGACTTTACAAAACTCTAAAGTGTATTAAAGAGTAACAGGAATTATACTGTGGCTGCAGAATATTGTCACTGCAGCTTCTCAGGAGTTTCTCATGTAAATTTCCAGAGTAATTCCACTGGAGAAGGGAAGCCTGGCAGGAAATAACAGTTTTAATTTTTTTAAAGGCAAATTTGATAATGAAGATGTCTTGTCAGACCAATTGATGGTGGCAGAAATCACCTTCTTAAATAGTTTTAAAATTTTATATTTTTTACGTCCATTCTCAGCAAGATCATTGCAGAGAGCCGTGCTAAAAAAATAATGGTTAGGGAAAATATTACCCTATATGCATCATCCATCACTAGGAATCTCTGTTAGTATGATGATACAAGCAATCTAGGCTAAACATAAAGATTCCGCTGCATTTATCATCATTTATTTTTTCACGTGTATAAAACAAATAGATGAATAAAAAATATTTATCTCTAAAGCCATTAAGGAAATTTGCCATAAAGCCATTAACGAAATTAATAGTGCCTTGAGGTTTATAATAAATGCTATGTTACTCTTACCGCTTTTACAAGTAAATTGTATTACTTACAAAATAAATAATTAAGAACACATCAGTGCCTCTAGTCGCTAATCACTTGTATCTAAGAGCTTTCTCATGGCAATTGATTGTCTTGGTAGTTATACACTAGAATATTTTCAGATAAAATGTTCTTAAATGCTTTCAGCAAAGAACAAAGGAGATGAAAATACTTTTATGCTGTTTTTGTCAGAAAATTGTAACATCGAGACCACACAGATTTTTGGTGTCTGATAATAGGAACAGATCAAGGCTCACTCCTAAAAAGGTAAAATATTGCATTCAGATGTTCAGCATACTGAACTCACACACATACACAAGAGGGACTTGCAGAGATTTTGGAGCTGCCTTGTGCAGGAATACAATTCCCTTTAGAGAAGCTCTGAGATAAGAGGACTGACTCAGCACACCAAACCAGGAATAGCGAGAGAAGTCTGGAGATGGGAGCTTGCTTTCTGAAGGCCCAGCCTGAGCAGCCAGATCTCACTGCCACCTCGGATGGATGGGAGGAGAGAACCATGCCTACAGCGGTCCACAGGGTTAGGGGCAGGTCTTGGGGCTCAGGCCTGGCCAGGGCAGAGCAGGAGGCACAGGGACTGCCATTAAGCAGTTGTCGTTGTCATTGTTAAGGATGCAGGACACGGCACCACAAGTAGGGTCCTGACACAGCAAGACTAAAAATCATCCCAGTGTTTTTTTCAGTCAGAGCTCACTGTTGAAGCATCTTTGTTTTCACAAAGCCTGAATGAACATTCACTCATCTCTATAGCTCACCACTGGTAATACCAACAAGCCTAAAGTTCAGAGCTGTAGTATTCAACAT
This sequence comes from Cnemophilus loriae, assembly GCA_013397755.1. Lineage (NCBI taxonomy): Eukaryota > Metazoa > Chordata > Aves > Passeriformes > Corvidae > Cnemophilus > Cnemophilus loriae. Next base: position 394,275 of record VZTF01007526.1, read on the forward strand.
CTTACTGGGATGAATTTCATCATGATAGCCATGGTATAATTTAGGTACACCACCAAACAATTGAACTAAGAATTACTAGGACTATTATTTCTTGATTAGCTTTCATAAGACTTTAAAAAGACAAACATAAGCAAAAGTTTCAACCTGGGTAGTTTGCAGTTATCAAAAAGCCTACTGTATTAAGAGAGGAACAGCACTTCTCCCAGGTTAAATCTGTTTTTAAGCTAGAACATATTAAGTAAAGATTCAAAGCAACGCACAGTACTAACCTGCATAATCACTTGCTGCTCAGACTGAAGCAGAAGAGTCAAAAGCTACTGGGCAGCAGGTAAAGGCCAAAGTCATTAACAGATTACCAGTGAAAGATGATTTTGTTTTGATCAGAGACAGATAAGGATAATTACCAACTATCCTTTTTTTCCCGTAGTCAGTTTGCCCACCCCAACCTTCAGCCTTATTCATAATGATAATGGCTGTTAAGCTTTGCAGCTGTAAACATGACAGAAGATTTTCATGACTCTTTTCTTCTAAAAATATTAAATGTCAAAGAGTAGATGACACAACAGATAACAAGCAATTTCTTGCTTCGTTTATCACAATTTTCTTGTTAGCTACAGGGCTCTTTTTAATTGCAGTTCAAGCATTGGTTCAGCTACTTACTTTCTTGCTTCTGACAAGTTCGTAATTCTTAGTGTCCTCCTTGATCCAATGCAATCATTAGCAAAAGAGTGCAGCACTGAATCTGACATCATCATCTAATATCTACCCAAAGAAACCAAGAAAAAGATTTATAAATGGGTTTCGTTTGTTTTAAAAATAATGACTGTAACCCAGAAGACTGATTAATTAGTTTTCTGAGAGAGTAGCTCATTAAGATGTTATTAACAAATACACATTTCTCAGGTCCTATGGTTGCTGCAGTACTAGACAATATCCCTATGCAAAAGAGAAAATTAGGGATGCTTTCTAGATAATATTTTTAAGGCAATCTAAGCCTGTTGCTTGTAGAAGGAAGTGAAATCCAGATTATGTCAAAACAAGAACTGCAAGCACCATTTAACCACTGTTTTTTAGTGTTGTTGGTTATTTTGAATTTTGGTAGGGCTTTTACTTTCCTCAAGTAAATAACAGTAAAACTCTGAACCACTAAAATATTAACTTCTCTTCTACTGGAAATAATCTCCACTCCTGCCGTGGCTCACTGTATGTGCCATGCTTTAAATCAGATAAGAATAAGCCATTTGCTACTCTGACAAATACAAATGAAGGCCATATGAGTGCATGGTATGGTGAATGCTTAAGGGCTGTGGAAGCAGAAATTTATTGTGAGAAGCTGTTTCCATCAGGTGTGAATGCAGCAGTTGTAGTCTAGTCGTAGGCATCAACTGTAGGTAAAATGTGCAGCTATAGTTCATGAGAAACAACACTGTGATTCATCACTTCATTACTGACCACACTTTCTTTAAAAGTCTAAAAGTTGTGGCTGTGATTATGAAGTTGTGATTAGGAAGTATTATTACTCTCTATTATCACTTTAAATGGGGGTATTACTAAGAATGTAAGTGATTTAGTTAAACAAATTTGGCCCGTATTATGGTGCAATTATATAAAGAAAAATCATGACCATTTTAGCACAGTTCAGGGGAATTAAATATGATTGGTATGCCCGCATTTCTAACCATAGAAAAAGAGGATCCTGAGCCAGCTGTAAACAAAGGAATGAAATAAACTTAGTGTGAATGCAAGTCATACTTCCTGTAATACGCCATGATAGTGTACACAAATGTAGGAGACTATAGCACTCTCAGGAATCCAAGGCACCTCCTGGTTTTCTTCAAGACATATATATGCACATTAAAAGCATCAGATAATTTAAAGTAGATGTTTCTATAAAAGTCCACTAAAACACGTTTAATGCTTATCTGAACATGATCTCTCTGTATAAATTCTCAAACAAGTTGGGTTTTGTTTTACTATATAATCATTTAATCTGTAAAATTATTTAATTTTCATACAAACATATGTTATTTTTGCAGACTATAACTATTGTACTACTCATCATTTCATTATTGAAACACTTCACTCTTACCTGCTTCAAATCTTAGGCTGATTTTCTGTTACTGATATTGCCAGGAACCCCACCTGGAAAAGAGTATTTGGAAGCATCTTGGAGTCCTTGGAAAGCAGGACTTGACTTTACTAAAACCTTAGAATATTTGATTCTCAAATGTCTTTATTACCTAGTTTATAAACATCTTAAACAGAGTATGTTAGTGCAAATGTTAAGACATAATGTTACTGTGCATTGTCATTAATCCGTTACTACCCAAAAAGCTACAATGATTCGTGTCGAACTGTTCCATGGTTTGTTCATTCTTATTTAATATTATTAAATTTGCTTAAAAATAATATAAAAAAAACCTTCTAGGTTTCGTCTTCCCATCATGATTATTTTCTATTAGTACGTCTCTTACAGCATGAAAATTTTAATGTTACTAAAGCTAACGCAGCACATACAGGAATGTTGCTTTTCATACTGTGTTTTATATATATTTTTGTCATCTCCCAGTTGTTCACTCAGTTAATTTATAGTTAACCCTGTTACATGATATTTTACTGTTCTTCCACTTTGTCTGGTTCCTTGTATTTTACCATAACTGAACCTCCATAAGATGTGCTTTCTACATTCACGATCATTTGGGTGTTTTTCTACAAACCTTTTTTCATTTTCCTTCTGTGGAGGAGAAGAGAACATTTTTGAAAGTCTTTGCTTCTTACTTCAAAGCTAACTAGATTGTTACAGAACTAATTAAACCTTTTATATCATGGAGCAAAACGTTGTATGCTTTAGATCGTATCATACCAAATAAACTTTAAAAATAAACTGCAAGTAAAGCTAGAGAAGGACCTGTGGCCTAAAATTATTTTTCAGTTTTGTGTGAAATGATGTGAAATTATGCAAATCTTTTCATACAGAAATTATCACAGAAACATATGCTTGAAGCCAACTCAGATTCCAGACAAACAGGACATTAAAGTAGAACCAAAATAACAAAATCTTCATGCTCCTGGAGAGTAATGATTCTCTCTTCTCTGTAAGAACGTTATGTTTCAATTTACTGACTTAATTCCCGGTCAAGCCCTTTGATGAAGATGAACAGTTGACCTTCATGGCACACACAAGTTCAGTAGTTTTGTGAGTACAGTCCCTGTGTGTTGCCTCCCAAATTCAGACCTTGCACACTATGGTTCAAAAGGGCTGGCGCAAAGAATGAAATGACAGATCCTGATTTCCCTTTCTGCATTGCTCCCACCTTGGACTTAAACTCCTCTTTTTTCCTTTAGCTTGGGTGCCTTGTGCACCTACGCAGTTTAGTGACTTGGCCCAAAAGGTGTATTTTTGACAAAAGTACATAAAATATATGTAAATAATTTTTTTTTTCAGAGTATATGCAGGTAAACAGTACATATGCTTCTACTTTGGTTAGGGCAACATTTGCTGCTACTGAGTTAGGAATGGTGCATCTGCGAATCTTGCTGTATATTTTCAAGTTTTCTGTCATTACTGTAGACTCATGGATTGCAGCCTCAGTAGTAACACCACTAAAATTCAAGAGCATCTTTCAATAAATCTCTTCCACCTTTACAGTGCCTCACATGAAACTTCTTCATTTTATTTTCTCCTCCAAAATAGACCCATCCCAGTTCTGAGTCTTCATATTTTCTATTTAAATTCAGTTTTGTTCCATTCTAGCCTCTTTTCAGATGTGAATGTTTTTTGTCGTCCTAGTATATTCTGATTTCATGCTGTGAAACCCATATTTTTCAAGGCTCCCTGTGATACTGCTTCATTGGTGCTAGCAGTTGTTCACTGTTACGCCAATCTAGGCTAAACATTTCCATGACTTCAGAAAAAAAGTTATCAGAAAATTCACTCTGGATTACACCTTGCCAAGAAGTTACTAGTTTAATACAAAAAGCTGCACATGGAGAACAAATAATTTCTGAGCAGGAAAACTCATGAAATCTATTTTCCTGTGTATGGAGAAAGAAATGGCCCATGTTTATATGATTTCTATCCCGCATTGTACTGAGTGATCAGTAAACCAAAGACAAGGCAGAAGTCTGGAGCTCAGAAGGTCCAGACTTTCTGTCAGAGAGAGAACTAAATCTCTCCCCTCTCACCAGCCATCTACAAAACTAGGACAAATTTCACGGCTTTGAGATCTCTACCCTTTTGTCATCTTCAGTTGAAAATGTTGGGTGCTTTGAAAAGTTATGCCACCTTTCAGGAAGGGAGAGGCGAGAGCTGAGACTAAAAGCGTTGTGGAAATGCACAGCTCAGCATCTGGCTTTCTGGATTGTGAATGGTGCTACCTCCCACTTGGCAAAGTGGCCAGTGTGGTAGAGGTCACTTGCTGTTAGGAAATGCAGCTGAACAGCACCCCAGCAAACAGAACAACACCCCAGCTGGTTAAATGGATCAGAAATATCATCCGAAACTGAAAATAGCTTCCAAGGCTCTGACCAAGACTTGAGTTTTTTGTAGCTGCTCAAGTTCTCTGACCACATTGAAGCATAAGGAAAGTAAAGCAATAACAAGATGTTCTGAGTTGAGGAATAGTCACCAAGAATCCCAAACTAGCATAAAATATGCTTGAAAACAGGTCTGGAGAAATATTGTAACTTGAGTAAAGAGTTATTGCTAAGATTCACCTCAAGACCTAGGCAGTTATATACTACAGTGTAAATGGGACTCCTGAATAGTATTTTAAACGCTAGACTCCACTAGGTTCTTGTTCCCATCTGAATGCGATGGTTATTTCAGAGTAAGAGCTGACTAACTGCTTTTTGAAAGAGTATTGAAAGAAGAGGTGAGAGGTGAAAAGAAACAAAGGACTAGAGGCTGAATTGTTCTCGGCTCAAGTGAAACCAAGGACAAGTCTTCTTTGTACATCTTGCTGAATGAAGCATTTAAGCTGAGGAAACCTGGATCAAGGTTTTAAGTTACTTCTATAAAAAGCGTTAGTTTCCTATTTTCTCTTTTATTGTGCCACATATCTTTTGGAAATTGAGACAACCAGTTTATTTTTCATAGGCTACCAAGACTAATTACTTGTAATGATTATTAACCTGAACCAAATACAATACACTGCCCAAAAGGTCACATTGTCTCTGCACATTAATAATCCTCTACAAAAATGACAGTCGGTAGTCCATGTTTTGCACTACTCAGAGATAGTGTACGTCTCAGAAAAATGGTGGCACTATGTAGATGGTTTAAAATACTCTTAGCTTATAAAATCATGAATGCCTTTCTAAACTTAATTTTCTTTAGGAGAGGTCAGAGGTGGAATCTCCAACATTTACGTTTGGTTTGTGGAGCAACAAAGTCAAAAACCCGACTTCCCACTGATGGTCAGGTGCCAGTCAGAATTTGTCCGGTCAACACAGTGTTAGCTCTCCTTCACTAAGTTTGTGGATGATTTCTGTGCCTATTTCCAGTTAATCCATCGTTCCATCCACCCATTCATCCACCCATCCATTTTCTGAATGCTCCAGCCAGACATTTATGGGTCTCAAGATGCTGTACGCAGTGGCGTGAATTGTGTCATTGAAGTTTGTCACTCTGTAAATCATAGAGCTAAGCTTATATTGAGTGGTTTCAGCTCGAGACGTTGACTGTACCAGGACCAAGGGCAAACTCACAGCTCGTACCTGTCTCAACAAACACATCCTATGCTGACTATCCTAGTCTGACAATGAACAAAAGAGTACGCAGTGCAAGCATGTAACTGGGGATCATAGCTAGCAGCAAAAAACAAAACAAAACAAACAAACAATCAAACAAACCAACAACCAAAAAAAACCCACCAAAACAAACAAACAGAACACCATTCACTATAATAAAATAAAAAACCCCAGCAAACTGAAACAATAAAAAGGAAACTCACACAAAATGAGACTGGGAAACAAATCTTAAAGACTTTATCTCTGAAGATAATTTGATGTAATTAGCAAGTTAGAACCACAGAATCAACAAGGTTGGGAAAGACCTTTAAGATCATTGAGCCCAACCATCAGCCTAATAACACCACCATGTTTGCCACTAACGTCCTCAAGTGCTTTGCTAATTCTTAAGGTAAGATTATTTTTCTATTTTGTGACAGGTGGACCCCCATATGTTCCCAGTAGGCTCAGTAGTATATAAACTAACCCATGATGAAAGAAACCAAAATTCTGCTGCTAACACCAATCTCAAAGCATCTCTTCATCTGCATGATTTTACAGTTTCTTGCCCCATCATTCCCTGCAAATGACAGGAAAAGTTATATTACAACTTTAAGTCTAATTACGTTGTGGAATAGAGACAGTAAAACTAGGTTTGAAATTCAGCAGACTTTCATCTTTAATGGAAAAAAGATGGTATAATTCAGGTCTAGAGATGTACCTAAATGCCAGGTTCCACTAGCTGATCCCATAACTTTGCTCCGAGTGTTCATTTTGTAGATGCACATAATCATAATGAACGCTACTCTAATTCCTTGTTTTCAGAGACTGAAGTTGCACAAATATAAAACTGTTTTTGGCATCAGGTGGGATATGCATAACTTAAAGTTATGCCAGAATATTGTACAGAAAAGGAATTTCACCCTTTTACTTCACATGCAAAGACAGAAAGACATTCTAGGTGTTTACTTGTCCATTGACTGCTCTGAAAGGGGAAGAAATGAATGAGAAAATTCATGAAATGAATGGAAAAGAATGTATGGAAAAGAAAATACCATTAATTTCTCCATGAAAAGTGTTGGAGAAATTAAGGGATGCCTGTTGTGTGTTCTGAAACACCTCAGAAAGTATTGTTCCATTTCAAAGGTAAAAGAGAAAAAGATGTACCTGCTAGTACATCATGAGACACTTGAAAATTCCACTGCATTTATAGAGTGACAAAAACCTTAAAGCTCTCCCAGATGCTCATGCAGACATCCTGTGCTTCAAATGTAACAGAAACATCAGGTGGGTTTGTGGGTTTTGGTTTTTTTAAATTTTGACAGGTTTAAAATGAACTGTATTCTGAACAACAAATTAGAACTGTGCCACAAATTCCTTTTTTCTCTGTTACTGGCAGCAAGCACCTAAGGCAATATATCTCAAGAGCTTCTTTGGTTGTTTCTGACATGCCCTGACAAGAAGTAATTACAGGCCACGTAGATTCTTTCACAACCTTTTCTGAAGTGGCTTTTAAAGACAGAGAATACAAGGCTCCTTGTTTTTCACCTGTCAGCGCCCTCCTGTTCAGAGTTGCTGCCGTTTCTTGCACTCCTAGGGAGGAAGCGTCTCTGGGGAAGAACTTATGCAATGTGCCCAGGAGGAGACTCTAGGAAATCAAAAGCACCTTAGCCTAAACCAAACAGAGTCCTGGTGTGACGAGGCAGATTTCACACATGCAGGTTTTTCTCTGTGTTGACTGCATCAGTTACCTACTATGGTGTGCAAATGTCTGGATATGCTGAACATTCTGGAAACCTCAGAGACTCCACACGCTCCCAGATCAGGAGACATGCAAGAAAAGCATACTGAATATCCCAGGAGTTGCTGTGGCCAGTGCTCACTGTGAGGGCCAGGACAACTCACTGCATGACCCTACAGCTACAAGGGGTGAGTAGCAACCCATGCCCAGGAGCTGTGTCAGGAAGGTCCTGACCCTGAAGAGCCTGATTTTTCATCAAGAAAGAAGGAAATCTGCACCTTATTGGAACCAGAAGAAATTTCAGTGGAGCTCACATTTCAGTGAAATTTTGCCTTGGTATTCAGGCTAGTGGAGATATTTCGCTGAGGTGCAAGGATTTTTTTCACTCTAAGAGTTAAAGGCAGGCAGAAAACATGCAGGAGCTTGTTTGGGAACAGTAAAAAATTAACACTTTTCACTGAACCAGTCTAAAAGTAAAAAAAAGCTATTGGAATAGGCCTTGTGACCCACAACC
>VZTF01007526.1:402341-486334 GCA_013397755.1 Cnemophilus loriae
ACATTTCAGTGACTGGAAGTATAGGCATGACTGTAAGACTAGGAGGCTGGACTTAGACTCCTCTGTTGTAAAAAGAAATTGTGTAGAAATGTATTTGATCCTCTGTGGCATTTCTGTTGCTATACTATCCCCTCACTGACATGAGCAAAGATTTTCTTGGTAGGCTTTGATTGAAATTTGGTCCCCTTAATGCTGATAGAATTATTACAGCTAAGTGGTTTCTTTATCAGCAGTAAATGGAAGGACTTGCTATTTGGCAATATCAGTTTCAAACCAAAGAAAGATGTTCAGTTCTGCTGACTAGAAGCTCTCAGAATTTCTAGCTAAAAGTCCACAAAATACAGGATTTGGAAATAGCTGCTAAGGCATTAAGTTTAACTCATATTTGTCTTTGAATTTTAGTACGGGACAAGATATTTTGGCCAGATTGAGGAGGATGAATATTGTAAACCTTGCCATGACCTCCTTAGAAGGGAGAACATTTGCCAGCAATTTTTCTTTCAGATTTATGCTTGATCGTATCAGTAGGCTAAATGTTAGTCATTTCATTCCAAGTAGGTGAGTAGGATCATGCATTAATGCAGTTAGCCAGGTGTGGAGTGCAGTGGAACAGGTTAATGGCATTGTCGACTTGAGAGAGATCGGAAACGTGCTTTGAGGTAGGCAGCAGGATTTCTGTGACACACTCCGTTTACTCAAATTTTAAATGTTAATGGTATTTTATTATAAAGAAGCAGCTGGAATTAAACATGTAATAGCTCAGAGAATAGAAATATATGCACAGATACAAGTATTCTTAAATGGTAACGTGGTTCCTGAGTCATTATGGCATTTCTTTTCCATTAGTCACTAAGAAAAAAAAATTACAAATACCACTGATGGTATTTATACTGGTGGTTTTATCCATCTGTTTAGCTAATCATAAAGAAACTCAGTTTCTCTGAGTCTATGTGTGTGAATATAAAAACACATGTTGTGTATATATATATACATATGTATATATGCATATTTGACAAGCATTTATTATGTGACTTTTCAGTTAGAGAAATAGCTGTACAAATGAGTAACAATAGCTTGAAATCTTTGTTGTAACCAAGTGGGTTACAACGAGGTGGGTAGAGGATCATATATGCAGTGGTTACTATAGTTACAGTATGTCTCTCTCTCTGTCTCTTTAATGAGGAACTAATCACTGTTCTCTGACCAAGACATCCATATTTTGCTCATTTTTCCTCTTCACCCACACCAGGCAGCATTTCTTTCCTAGGAGAAGGCAGGTATAGCAATATTAACCCTTTGGAGCAAAAGACTGCTTAACTAGCTAATCCCAAACTGTGCTGAGTTTAATAATAGGCAGGAATCTGCCATGCCATGGCAGCGGAAACCACTACCTGCCTTCTCACAGCTAGCAGAAACCCTCAAGGGCTTCTAAGCAGTTACATACCTTACATTTCTATTCCCACCATTTATATGTAATAAAATATTTATTTATTCTGTTTATTTGTCAATAAATTGAATATCAGAGATGGGGGAAAAAGAACTCAAATTTTCAAGTATTTAATGAACAGCTTCCTACAAGGCCCCAAAACTTAGCAGCTCCTAAGATTAAAGAAACCCACAGGCTCTATATGCACACATAGTAGCTTTTCCCCCCTCTGAAATTATGTCTTATAGCAGTAGGAGATGAATTGTGACCCAAATCCAGGAAGGGATTGAAGGGCTCACATCCAACAGTTAGGATGCTCTGCTTCTCAAAATATCTGCCAGCTGCCTTCAGAACCTCCCTTCCCAGATCTATTTAGGTTTTTCCTTCAGGCAAAAAGGACAAGACTCAGGGCCATAAACATAGGTGCCAAATTCCCTTTTTGAGCACAGCTGGGTTTCTGAAACCGTCTTATCATTTCAAAATCTCACCTGCTGATCTGGTAGGTACAAATATCTCAGCACCCTGAGAAAGTGCTCTTTTACACAAGGCCCAACAGGAGAAATTTAGAGCTATCAAATTTCATAGTCTATTTTATATCTCTAATGTGTGGGACACTCCCCCAGGAGGTTGAAGAGTCTGTTATCAAATACCTTAACTCGTGAGTAAGAGTTATCTGAAGAATGATTATTACACTAACCAGCTACTGACCATTTAATATCACTAAGTAAATGCAATATTTTATCTTTTCTGTTTCTATCCTTCTGCACTATATATGATAAACATCAGTGGCATTAGTCAGACTTAACAGCACATTTTACTGAGCATAAGCTCAAGCTAAAAAATAACCAATAAAGAAAAATCCGTGTTAATGCCCTAAATACCAGGTACATCTATTAATACTGTAAGCTACAACTTTCAGCATTTTCTGGTTAAATTATAGGCAGCCTTAATGTTGAAGAACAAGGGCTCTGTTAAAGCTTCATCATAGATTTTCCTCAGTTTAACTGACAAGCTGAAATCGCCCCTACTTGGTCTTTGCCTCGAGGAAATGAGGTTTAAAGTCACCAAGGATTCACATCTCTGTGTGAATATCTATGTTTGTCTGTATCCCTGTGAGCTCTTCCTCTTTTGCAGTCATCACCATTTATCAGATGAATATGACAGAGTTGAATGTGCTGTTGTAAATACCATAAAGATGTTAAGAAATGTCTTTAACACCTTAAACTTTTTCTAGCCCGACTTTATATTCGAACTTTGTATTCTTAATTACACCGTAATTTTTTTCGTAGTTTCATGAAGATACTAAGTTTTGTCAATATAGGTGGCCAGAGAGAGAAGAAAAGATGTGCAAGTGTCAAGGTAAAGATTGTGTTGTGATTTCAATCCATCTGCACCAGAAAATCCAAATACCAGACACAAAAAATGGGTTTTATTGGTTTCAACAATGGACAACATTTTATTGACATTCTAAAAATAAAACTAAATAAAATAGGTTTATTATTTTATATTTGAGATGGGAGAAGTATGGTTATCAGTTCATCAAAAGTTTCTACCTGTTCTTAACAATTCCTTTATTATTTGGAAGAATAAATTTAAATTTATCATACTAGTTCTTAGACTTAAGAAACAACACCATAAAACCTGACAAATATGTGACTCAACTGTCATTGCAGAAAGTCACTGCAGTCTAAAGGGATTTTTACATCCTTTGGGAACAGCATCACAGAACAGTTTCAGGACAAAATAGCCTTTCTTTTCTCTCTACTTTCAATCTCCCTCATTTTCGTTTAAAAAACCCCACTGGCTCAATATCATGCATAACTAAAATATGTATTATTATTATTGTTGAGGGTAAAGTTAAGATTAGTCAGTTCAATTTGGAGGCTTGCAGTCTAACTGCTGAGTGGTTCAGCTTGGGCCAGAAAGATATATACATTAAAGATATCATAAATGCTGGTAAGACTTGAGGAGACCCTTTAGGGTTTTTTCCTAGCATTTTTTCATTTGTTAATGGTCTACTTACACAACAGTAAGAAGCAAGAAAGCAGCTGATGAGAAAGAAACACTCTATAAACAAGAGACAACTAAGGCAACACTTGTCTCTTTGTAGAAATCTTCTCTTAAAACATCATTTTGTCTTGCTAGCTAAGACCTTTCAATTTAGTAAATCAAGAAAATAGGAAAAAAGAGTTATTCAGACGAGCATATGATACATGCATATTAGCTGAAGAGTGATAGGCAGTTTCATAAGCAGAAAAAGCAAAAGAACTTTTAAGAAAATTATAGCACCATTAATTCACGAAAAGGTTATTGTTTTTGAACGTGCTCCCCCTGGTTCAAAGGCCCACACTGATAGCTGCAATTATTTAAGACAATAGTAATTGTGTTCCATACAAATTGACACAGATAGTGAGCATGTCGATAAAGTAGGTGGCATCATTCTATCCTAGGTTTCAGCATTCTCTACCTGGTCAATTAGAAATACATTTGTTTCTACAGCAAGATGGAAATTTTAGCTGCTATTATACCTGTTTCTCTGAATTTCATGTATGTAAGACTATGAAGTCTAAACTGCAATAAACAGAGTTATCTTGGCTAAATCCTTCTTATACATATTTCCTGCACTGGGAAGATGACGCTTTGTGAATACTAACACAGCTACTACACAGTTAATAATACTAACACTTTGTGTTACTAACAAGGGAGCTAAAAGTCCCCCTCTTAGCTGTAAAATAGTTTATAAGACCAGCACTTGTCTATTTGCATATGAAAGACAAAAATCAACAATTAAAATAATCTCCGGAAGATCAATTATTTTATCATTGCAGTTCTACGTATAATTTGTCATATCATATTAGCTTTTCCTTGTTATAGTATTATGCAAAGCATAACCATTTTTTCCCAACACATTCTTCTGTGAGGCAAATGAACAAATTGTGTATTTTAGACACTTCTGCTCTATTTAAAATAGAAAGTGGGTCACTGGGTTTGCAGATAATTTAATTTAATTCTCTATTGTCCTGTATGTCTTGTTATCAAGATGAGCTTTAGATGCTACTGAATCAAACAGTGCTGTTTAATCCCGGGGGCCAGCAAACAGGCAACTGCACTGCATGGCAGGTGGCTGGGGACAGCAAAAACTGCTCACACCTCGAATGGCCCCACGGACAGGCTGGCAGAGTAACACAAATCCGAGCCACAGCAGACCCTTTTCCTTCCTGCCTGCCCTGGTGAAAGGACTGTCAGCATAGCTAATCACCACAGCTGAGGTCACCCATTTCAAACACCTGCAATCTTCACACTCCTCTGCCAGTGGGTTGTCTGAGCTGTTGAGCGGTGGGCTGACCTCCTTCTCTGTGCCTCTTCCACTCACTTGCACAGGGACTTCCTCAGTGGAGCAGTAACAAAGGCTGGCAACATCATAGTTAGCTCACAAGAAGACCAGTAATTTTTGAAAAATTAGGTAACTTCCACATCTTCCAGTTCTCAGTCTGAGCATTTGTGAGGTCTGAAGTAATGGTGAATCAAGCTGGAGATCCCCTTTCTCCTCACACGCTTTTTCATCAGCAAACATCTTGTGAGAAAAAATGGGAAGAGATACCACCCTAAAAACCTTAGAGAGCAGAAATCAACAAGAATGGGTTTTGCCCCACTTAGGGCCATTCTCATTAAAATCAGGTGAATCTTCTCAGCTTATTCCCATAACCAGGGGCCAGGAGGAAGGGACATCCAGCTTCAGCGTAGGACACTTTATCAGGAAATCATATGACACTGATATTTGAAAATCTATAATCAAGGTTATACCAATAAAGAGCAGAAAATTATGTCTGCAAAAGTCCACAGAGAGCAACTTCTTGAAATGAAACACTCTATATTCAAATTGGAAAAACAAACCAGCTAAAATATGTAAGCAATCAAATGCTAGTAACAATAAAGTGGAGTGAAAGTGGATTTGACTAGAACATGCCTTCTGGGTATGTTCACTTCCCTTGTAAACAGAAGAGTCAGGTCTCAGGAACTGTAAGGTAAGCAAACCCAGTGAGTACCTACCAAGGTGACTGTACCACAGACCAGCAGCTGCATTGCAAGCAGACCCCAGCACAGAAACAAGCATCTCATGATCCTTCTCAATTTATCATCTCCTCACTAGAGATTTCAAACATGGAGAGCAGCTAAAAACTGTGACCCTGATTCTGACTCTTATCATTTGAGCTGCAGAAGGATAGAAACAGAAAAGTGCTAAAGCAACCCCACTCCTGTAATGTGCTAGATAGGGTTATAAAAATGGGAATGATACTGAGTATACAATTGAATATAGCCATTATTTGCTAAATGAGAAGTCTGAGATAAAGAATTTAGTTTCCTATTCAGAACTGAAAGCCTTACCAGAACTAATATTTGCTGGAGTATCTATTTTTTGCTAGCAAATGCTATACAGATATTAGCCTAATTTCATTAAATTCCACAGTATTATGTTAACTGCTCCAACCTCAGGGGAAAAGAAAAAATATTAAATCATTGAGAAGGAATTTAGATTTAAAACCTATTACGGGGTATTTTGGGGTTGGGGATTTTTTTTGTTTTGCTTTTTGGTTTTGGGTTTGGTTTTTTTGCATACACCTTTATACAAAGCCAGTAGAAACAGTAACACAGAGTTTATCAGAACCCTGTATTTCATTGTTCTTGAGCTTATTGCCATCTGGGTGTTCTGCAAGGTCATGTTTCTGTAGTGTCAACATAGTGCAAAACAGTGATAAATTTGGCAGGTATTAAGCTGTATTGTAGGATCTTATGCACTTTATTTTTGGCAATCTTGAATATAGCAAGAGACTATGGACAATATTATAAAACTTCAGCAGGTGTAGTACAGAGCTGCTGGTATAATAATGATGGCTTCATAACTCTACCTTTTCAACAGCTCTGAAAGGATGAGAAAAAAACTAACAAAAAAGCCATGAAGTCCATTCATGCTTGGCTGGACTCAAAATTAGCTACTGTCATTCCCATATTGACTCAATACCTTCACACAATGCTCTTGGTTAAGCCTCAGCTTGTGAATATGTAGTTGACCTCATACATATGCAGAATTTTTCTAAATGGCTTTATTTTTATGGCAGAAAAATTTTACAGAATCTTGAAAGCTTGCTTTTTCCTTCATTGGTCCTTTTGTGAAATATCCTTTTACTTTCATCAGGGTTTAATAGCAAATATAGTTTTGTTTCAAATAAGTGCAAACAACTTTACCTTCTACACAGAGGTCTATCAATTCTCCAAACTGTCTTTTAAATTTAATTAATTAATTTAAAGAATCCTAACACCTATATAATAAATAAAAAGGTATTTTTCTTTACCATTAGCAGTCTTTCGAAAGACAGCTCCTGCTGTAAGGAAATTGCTTGGTCACTACCGGACTGTCAGTCCAAGTGATTGTAGGTATTCTCTCCTCAGGTCATTTTTTACATCAGACCACAGCTGGAGTGTTCGCTTAGGTCAATACACTATTTATACACCATCTCACTGTTCAAACGCAATGTTGAAAGTGAGTTTTCTGGTGGTTTATGTTAAGACAGATAACATTTGCACCTATCCATCCCAGGAGATTTGGCTAAAGGATTTAGAGATGACCTTCTCTGCCTTAAGGAGAGTATCTGAGATGAGAATTCCATCACCTTCCAATTGTGTGTTTTTCTTAAAAGTTGGAGATTCTAAAGAAGAAACTACTTTAGGTCAGAAAATCTTTGTCTCCTCTGTAGAAGGGTTTAAACGAGAGTTGTAAGTCACCTCTAGAGACAGCAGAGGTTAAACTCTGCTCCACCTCAGATGCAGGTCATGGTGAAGCTCAAATCAGTGGCAAAGCTTTTGTTTAAACAATGGAACCTCTAATAGTTTCCCTATAAAGGAAAACTAAGGAAAATTTTATGACCTAGTCACAGCTGCTGCATGAATTTTGTAGCCTTCCTGACTTAGGCAGTTGCCAGAGCAGGGGTATTCTTCATTGCTGTTTCAACGTGCCTGCCTTACTAGATCTCATCTTAATCCTCCTGAAAAATCCTGGCTCATTTCATCCAGATTCTCAGGAAGACATGAATGGTGCAATCTCAAGAAAAAAGCGAAGTGCTCAGAACAGAGATGCATCACCAAAACTTAGAGAAGAAGCACGTGTTGCTGGGAATGTAGATGTGCATCTATCCATCAGGATAGTCCTGTATCCTTCTAAGCAATATAACATGACTGTATATTTTAACCAAATGTCTTGGTTTCAGTGAGGACAGGGTTAATCTTTGTAGCATCCAGGAGGGGGTATGGCCAGGAGCCAGAAGTTGTTGTATACCCCCTCATGTCATTGCTGGGGCTGGAGGGAAAGAAGTCTCTTCTGGAGAGAAGGGGTCCCTTCTGGTCGAACAAGCCTGGTGGGTAACACTGGTTCTGAGTAATCACATGTGAATCGTTGGCCTATCTTGTACACTTTCTTATCAATATTGTTGCTCTTACTGTTCACTTTCTTATCTCATTCCTGTTTCCAGTAAATTGTTCTTATTGCAACCCGTGATTTTCACTTTTGTGCTTTCAATTCTACTCTCCATCCCACTACAGGGAGAGGGGGAGAACAAATGAGGCACGGATGGTTTGAAAAGTGTCAGTGGAAGCACTAAATTGGAGAGTATCATTCCTGAGCCATGACACCAAATTAAAGACAAGCCTATTAATTATATACCACCATCAAATGGTATGAAAAGAGATTGAGGGCAGTGTACATTAGAAAAATACAGTTTCAGAAGGAATCCTAAGACTGCCCATTGCAGCTTCTTTGACTAATTTTAATTAGATTGGAATTGCAAGAGCAGTAAATGACCAATTTCATTATAGTCTTATTATTTCAAGTCAGAAAAATGTATTTACCAAGTATAGAAAACAACAGATTTTAATTCGTAGTCTGATGTTTAGAGAAATGCTGCTTTTCCAAGGTATAAACTAATCAAAAGATGAGAATATTGCTCCTCTGGAACAAGAAAAGTATAAACATCTGGCTTTTCGCAAGTAGTCTCCTGTACCATTTACATCTGCTCAATGTGAGGACAAATAAGCTTCAAACTGTAATGTAGTAGTGTTTGAAATCCATTTGCCCTTTTTTCATACACAATGGAGAAAGAAACCAACTCTATGTATTTCAAGGAATAAGTAAATAAATAATATTATTATTTACGGGCTATTTGTCTGCTTTTGTTAAATTCAGATAAGTTTAAAGAAAGCCACTCTACCTTCTGGCTTCCACATGCAGTGATCTTAAGAACAATACTTGAATTTGAATTATGAAAAAAAGAATTAAAAGTTATCAAACTCAGGATAAAGTGAAACAAAATAATCATAAGTCAGACAGCTTCTTCTTCACCTGATATTGAATCTCCAATATATTAGATACCACTTAGATTATCAGTCAGCTGTCATCTTTCAGCCTTAATCTGATGGTGCCACACAAGCAGAGCTTCTGTATATATAAGAAGGCTACTAAACACCCTTAACTACACTAGTGGTCTTACTCTGCATCAGCTATGTCTCAAATTCATCTTTTCTCAATGTAGGTGACCAAAACCAGACGATCATTCCCCAAAAGGAAGTCTGACCATGTTCTTATACCTAAATGCATTTTAGAATGCAATAGAATTAAGAGAGCCAAGTATTTGCTTAATTTGCTTATTAAAGCTCTGAAAAGTTGTTCTATCAGCCGGACCCTCAAATGTTGTTTCTTTACCCAGTTAATACAGTACAGCCTGGCACACATAGTCTCACTCCAGGCTGGGTTCCACTGGTAGAAATATTTACCAGTCCTGGTTTTATTTGCAATTATCTGTACCATACCTAGAATACCAGGTGGTAGACATTCCACTCTTATCTATTGTCACTTTTTGAATTTTGAGGTTTGGCTCCACAAGTATCTTTCTTGGAACTGAAGAAACAGGTCCCGTGAAACCTGGAAGAACTTGCTATATTAGTCAAACATCAGAATAAAAGAGCAACATGAACAAATAAACTGAAGATCAGGAGATGATTTTAATGATTGCGTAGATACCGAGCCTTCAGTCTATGTAACTAACATAAATGAGATAAAATCTCATAGGGAATGTGTATGTCTGGAATTAAACATGATTTTTCAGATGTCCCATAGTGACAGTTCAGCTGCTGAACACAGAAATTCCACAGTGAGGTTGAATTTGAATTTTTATATTCTTTAGAGAGCCTTAATGCAAATAAAAAGCATTTTAAAGTTCCTGGGATCAGAGACTAGAATCTCTTGGTGGATGATGCTGACGCAACATAAATTGGTTGATGCCACAGCAAGAGGAGTCTATGAGCCTGTTATGAGCCTTTTGTGTTGATGGTTTCTCAAGCAATTACTTAGCAGCACTGAAGATGAGATTAACCAAACTAAATTAGAAAAACACTCATATATTTTACTTCCATTCATCACCAGTAATTGCCAGTTAAATTTAAATTTGTTCACATTCTGGATGATAAAGTAAAAATGTCCTTAGTGGAAGTATTTGACTACTTATCAACTCAGGGAGAAAATTGGGCTATTTGTGGAATGTTAATGCTCAGACCATCTGAAAAGAAAAGCACATATTAATCCTTTACATATTAAGATTTACGCTGTTTTACAAAAATGTGTTAAGACTTAAAAGAAAAAAATCAGCAAATGGAAATGCCTACTAAGTATGTAACAGCTTTTCATGCTAAACTGATCATAAAAGAGGAAAAAAGTGATACAGCATATGGGCTAACACTAAGAGAAGAGACAAGGCTTTCGAATATAATACTGCAATAACTTTATTTTTAAAATTTAGGGTTACACAATGAGCAAAAATCAATTTGCAGTCAATACACAACATGTGGTGTGACCTGGAGATAAATAACTAAGTTATAAAGCTATAAACACTGGAAAGCTCAGTAGTGGTCTAGCCAGGAACAGAAAAAAGAGAAGCTCAGATTGCTTATCATCACAGCATGGCTTTGATCATGCTGTGATCAATCCAAACTTGGTATGATTTCTGTGACATAGATGAAGGAGAACAGCTACAAGCCCAGAAAGAGTCAGAGGTTGCTGACTGGAGTCCAAGGCCTTCTCCAGGCACCTCAAAGCTGGGTGCCTTTATTTAAGAGGTTCGCCTGCCTGCTCTATCAGCGGGTTGGATATTCTCCAGTTTCTTTGGAGTGGCAGTGGATCCAGCCTGAAGAAATCCTGCCTTTCAGATTGCTGATTATCCTAGAGTCAGCAATGCATTACCTAGATCTGCACAGCTTCAGCTGAGAGCTGGCTCACATTCAGCCAGCTTGACACCTGAAGAGACAAAGCTGGAGTCTGCTTGAAAACACTAGGTAGATATACCAAGGGCCAAACTATACTCTTCTTTTCTCTCTGGCATCTAAAACTTTAGCATTGTGTGCCTGCTGTCCTGAGGTGACAATGGCACAGCTTTAACACGGGTGACAACTTACCCAATGCTCTGTGCCACTTGAGGGCATTCCCCTGGGACAGGACAGATCTACTGAAAGTATTTAATCTAGACTTCCCTCATCCCAACGCTGTGACTGAACCTTTACATACAAACCAACTTCTTTTCCCAGTACAGGCTTCTACCACATTTTTGCAAGGGACCCCATCTTATCCATTAAGTGAACCTTAAAAATGCCTGGATTTTCAGTTTTGTACATAAAAAATGCCTAGATGGTATTTGCTGTAAGGGAAATTGCCCTTCAGATGGATTAGAAGCTGATTTGCCAAGTCTAAGCTTTGATAAACCAGGCAGGTATGCAAGTGTAATAATCTAGATTGAGCACCTCACTGATCTGAGCTATCCAGAGTCAGTTTACAGTGCTGAGGTTGCGGCAGGAGCTCTTACAGACTTGCTTGCCACCCTTTAGATACCAACTGTCTACCCTTGGTTATGTGCTTTTACTAATCAGCTTTCCTCTGTAGTACAGATCAGGTCATATTCCTTTCCAATGGCACATACAGTAGTCTTATATAGGAGAAATGAGACCTTTAACGCCCACTGCTGGAAATGACACTTTCATAGAAACATAGAAAGGTTTGGGTTGGAAGGGACCTTAAATATCCTCTAGTTCCAACCGCCCTGCCATGGGAAGGGACACCTCCCTCTAGACCAGGTTGCTCAAAGCCTCGTCCAGCCTGGCTTTGGATGCTTCCAGGGATGGTTCATCCACAACTCTGGGAAACCTGTTCCAGTGCCTCACTACCCTCTGGGTAAAGAATTTCTTTCTAACACTAATGTAAATATTCCCTCCTACAGTTTGAAGCCATTCCCTCTTGTCCCATCACCACATGCCTTTGCAAAAGGTCCCTCTCCAGCTTTCTTGGAGACATTTGAGGTACTGGAAGGCTGCTATAGGGTCTCTCTGGAGTCTTCTGTTCTCCAGGCTGAACAACCCCCACTCTCTCAGCCTGTCCTCATAGCAGAAGTAGTATTCCAGTCCTCTGGGCATCTTCATGGCCCTCTTGGGGACTCACTCCAGCAGGCCCATGACTTTCTTACGTTTGGTGCTCCTGAGCTGAATGCGGAACTCCAACTGGGGTCTCATGAGAGTAGAGTAGAGGAACAGAATGATTTCCCTTAACCTGCTGGCCATGCTGCTTTGGCTGTAGCCCAGGACATGGGTGGCCTTCTGAGACCCAAGCATACATTGCTGGCTCACATCAAGTTTCTTGTCCAATACCCCAAGTATTTCTCCATAGCACTGCTCTTGATCTATTCTCCATCCAGTCTGTACTTGTGTTTGAGATTGCCCTGACCCAGGTGCAGGACCTTGCACTTGGTCTTGAGCACAGGCCCACTTCTAAAAACTGTAAAGTTTCCTCCGGATGGCATCCCTTCTGAGGGTGCAAACTTGCTCTGTTGACTGTCAGTCTCCCCAGGATTTTAGGTACCACAGGAGAAGGCCTAGTTAAGCAAAAAGGGATTTGGGGGCTGTCCTGAAGGCAAAATGCTGTGGTGACTTAGGATGCCCTTGAATTGCTGTGTTTATGTCACAGCCATTAGACATGTCTCCACAAAAGCTATCTCCAAGAGGCATGATTATCATGCAGCACAAGCTGGACACTCCAAACAGGAAGAAATGCAGGCAGTAACTGCACTGGCACAGGCATGCTGCTTTGCTGATATTCCTGTAGTGCCTCCTGACCTGTGTGAGTGTCTCTGCCTGGTGCTGCCATGTCACACGCCACCTCAGGGTCTCCATGGTGCATGCAATCCCCCAAGGCAGAGGTTACTTTTAAAAAGTTGGGATTTTTTAGAAGACTTGGCAGGTTTCACATTTATATCTACACTATATTTGACCAAGTGTGACACAGTCAAAATATACTTCTACTCTGTTTCTTCTATATTAATGCTGATTTTTTTCAGGGATGGTGAAGTCCATTGGCAATTTCCCATGGTAGGACAGCTTTACACTAGAAAAACTGATAGCAGAGCATGTGGAGTTTCCAAATTTAGTTTTTTAATTTAAACCAATAGGCCATGAGAAGCAGTGAATTTCTTGAATGGTTATTGCAGACTGCAGGAGGCATTAAAAGGTAGAAGACAGAAAGCCAAATGGTTTTTTAAGCACTCAAGCAGAGTGAAGCTCAACTGGAAATTAATTACCCGGAGTGTGTTATTGCTACTGTAACATGAAATTCAAGCATCTAAACAAAACAAGGCAAGCTATATTTTAAATAACAAATAATATTGGAGAAATGCAAATTAGGAGATCTTAAAGGCAAACATTCTGAAGAAGGCTTACATATAATTTCAGACAGATCATAATTTTGATGGTCTGAATCTTGAAAGAGAAAACTTGTGAGACTCTTCAAAGTTACACTGTGCACCTTGGTCATGGTTTTTAATGAGTATTAAAGAATAAAAACTGTTCCTAAGTAAAAAATATCCAAAGGCATTTAATTATGAGGAAAAAAAATGAAAACAATTAGCTAGAATTTCAGCCATGTATTTAGAAAATATATTGGGAATTTTACTAATTATGTTCAAATTTTGCTCAAATTTCATGCATTTAATTCTGGCTACCATTAAAATAAGGTAAAAGTCAGGGTAGTAACACTTCTAAAGTTTGCTGCTATGCCCAAATTATTCTTTATCCAAAAGGGTTGATCTCTTTAAGAGCTCTTCCTCATTTCTAGACTCAAATTAAGTGATGCAAAGCCCAGCAGGCAAGTAAGACCCTATTGTATCTAGACCCAAGCAGGTACTGTTGTCCACACTGTGAAGTTGCCCAGCCTTCACAGTGATACAACTCATGCCTTGCAGCTGCAATACTAGCACTCAAAAATTTTCCACTGTAATTTAGAAACTTACAACAGAAATATCTAAAGCTGCTCTCATGTGAGTTTAAGTTGGAAGTTAAAGTTGAGATTGGCCTAACTACCTCTGTGGATGAATAAGAAACCTAGAAGATGGGAGATCTGTGGCAATTTCTCATTGGAGAGTGCAATGGATTTGAAGGAAGAAGTCTGCATCCACCAATGGCAGCCTCCTGCCTGGATTTTAGTAGAGCATTTAATTTACAGAGCACTTGATTTAACTATGTAAACATACACTTAAAGTTGAAAGAGATACAGCAGCTGGATGGCATGATGAGTCAGGGAGCCAGTGACCATCCCCATGAGGGGAATACTGAAACTAGAAAAGAAACAATGTGGGACACCTAAATGTTTCACTGAAGTACCAGAAAATTCCAGAGAGGTTCTGGATAAGAAGGTCTTGCAAGAATGTATCCCTTTCGGTCTTTTAAATTTTTCATTGACAAGTAAGAGAGGGATTTTCTTTCAACTTTATCTTAACAGCAGAAAAGCTGTATAAAGGTAACAAGAATTAACAGGCTGGCAGAAAAGAAGTCTGAATATACTACATTCTGTTTTTTTCTTCCTTCCTCCATTCCCATCTTACTGCAGCCTTTTCAAAAGAAAAAATGATCCACAACATTTTCCAAGCATGGATTGAGATATGGAAAGCTATCCTCATTATAACAGCTTTCAATGTCCCTTTTCCTAGCCTAATTATATATTTGCCTTGGAAATCTCACCTGCTGCTCTTTTGATGCTCGCAGAATGCCCCATTGACATGCTGTCAAAGTTTCACTCCTCTAGAATTGCAAGAACTCGGATATATCCATTACTTAACAAAGTGTTTGAAAATCCAGGATAATATTCAAGCCAAAAATTTAAAGCTGACACAGTTCTGATGAAGCATATTTTCAGTGTGCAATATTAATTGTAGTCCCCTCTTGCACACACATTCATGGGTGGAAGAAGATTGCTGTCATTGGGAAGCACAGTTACCTTTCTGGGCCCTTTGGCACAACGAAATCTCAGGTCTAGAGACCCCATGCTCATTGCATCTGACAAGCAATGCATCTTCATAGAGCAGAGAGATGAGCTGCAACCTGGAACCCACCCTGTCTTTTGCACACTAGTTGTGCATTGTAGCATCACATCCTGCCACACGGGCCTCACGCTGGCTGTAAAATCCTTCTGCTTTACAGCTGGCAGTGGTAAGTGTAAGCCTTCAAAAGCAGGAAAGTGCATCCTCACCAACCAAGATGTGAAGTGGTCACACCAGCAGAGGTTCTGCATGGGGTGTTTTCATTAATGATCTTCCTTTGCCTGCTCAGGAGGAAATTCACATTTGGACAGGTATAGTTAACATTGATTTTGGCCCCCTTAAACTTCTTATGACCTGGTATCAGATCAGTGATTTTAGTGACCAGGAGTTATCACAGTATAATTTAATATCCCTTGAGTAATTCTCCCTCACCAAAAAAAATACAGCAGCATTTTTCACTTATTCTGTAGAAGAGTAATGCTAAAAGGTGCAGAAAATAAAATACTATTTTAGATTTACTTTGAGTTATATGAAAATAATGGTCAAGATAATAAGGAATTGTGGCTGGTATCTGGATAAAGGCTAACAACAATCTACACATTTACGGATTGCACAGTTTAAACAAATAGACATGAATAAATCCTGAAATACATATGAGAACAAAATACAGCTCAGATGTGCACATGCAAAAAGAGAAACAAGGAAAGAGACTGACAAGGTCTAGAGACCCAAGGCCAGCTGAAAAAATTTAATTTAATTTTGCTCCAGTTTGTGCAATTTGTCAAATTCTAATTTATACTATCTCCAGGTTAAGACAAATAAAAATCTCTCATTTAAATTCCTACTACTCTCAGATGGGCACCAAGATTTCTATGCAGTCATCACATTTGAACTCCTCACAGGATCAGACTAGAACAAAAGAAATTAAACCTACTTTTCCTTCTATATAGATTTTCCAGAAATTATTTTTGTAATTTTCTAATTACAAAAAGCATCAGTTTGGAGAGGAAGCTGAGAATTAAAATCAGAATACCTTGACTGGAAAAGGAGAATATCACTGACTGACCACATGCTCCAAAAAAAGTATTAAGAAATCAATTGGCTTTTCAGTTGACTGTGGTGTGCAGTCATTGTTTGTAGTACCAATATTCCCCTAGCTGAAGAGAGATCAGCAGCAAACTGACACTAAACTCTGGAGATAAATCTTTTTTCTCTTCAGCCAGTTTCTCTCTGCAATAGTTAACAACTGTTATTACAGTAAATCCCTTTGGAGTGCAAAATGTTCATCAATCAAACAAAGCCAAAACATTGGATACAGAAAAGACTTGACTTCTTGGAGCTTTAGCTTTCATTTTCGTCTCTACTTTGTTCTGTGTAAAAACAGAGGTCTCGGTATAGTTATGAGAAATGTGAAATTCAGTTTGTGGGAGAACAAAATGATCTCAAGATAACCAACCAAGTACATCAGCTACAGTCACAGTTCATTTGTCTGTTACTCATGAGTCTGACGAATGCAAACTGTTGACTCGAAGTGTTCCCTGAGCAGGTCAGAGGCCTCCTTGATCACACAAATTAATAGCAAGTGGGGCACTGACTATATCGGTTATATGTTGTGCAGAATTTTCCAGACTGGGGAAAGGAAGACCTTTAACATCAGGGAAATAAAAGACAAATAGATGAAAAAGAGAAGTCTTTCTAAAAGACTTTTCCCCCTACTTTTTGACAATGTATTCAACATTCATCTGTTATTAAGCCATTTGAAGAATGGCAAATTAAGAATAACACATTCTGGCATAAGTGGGCCACCACTTAATTAAATATGCATGACCAATGGGACCCATTTGTGTGTGAAAAGTCACTCTATTTCCAGGGTTCGGGATAAAGACAATTTAGATGAACATTTGGTTCACAAACAGCTGAACTGATAGACAGCCTGTGTCCAGAGTGGACCCATTAATCTAGATAGTATCAATCAATTTACTGGCAAGTAATTTTGTGAATATGAGCTAAAACAACAGAGATTCTGAAGGACCTAATGGTCCTCATCACTTCAACTAAGAGCATTTGCTTAAGCTGTGCATGAAAAGGTGTCAGCGTCCCAGACTGGACTTAGACCTAACAAGACCTCCCAAGAGGTTGCTCTGATGCAGGAATCTCAGTCTCTCTTGCTGCATCAGTTTTCCTGTGCTTGGCACACTAGCACCACCCTGTCCAATTATAGCCAACAGAATTAACACAGCAGTCTATATTTGCTCCCTCTCTTTGGCCCACTCCATGGAAAGCAAAGAACAAAGTCATAACCTCCTCACTCCAGAATAACCTGGGGCAATGTCTTCCTGCACACAAGAAATTGCTGGATCCAGGCAGCAGTGATAAGAATTTTTTTTATTACTGTCACAATTAAAAAAAAAAAAAAGAAAAAATGGTAAGCATCTTTGAAGTCTTTTTCTGTCTTTTCTCTCAGAGTTCACAGTATCTCACTACTCAGCAGCTAATTAGCATCATGTTGAAATACAGTGCTGTGAGTCAGTGCCAAGTGACAGGGGAGGGGAGAGGGCTGGAGACTGGTTCAAGCACACACAATCGTTCCTCTGCAGCCTGACCACAGGCACAGGGAAGGGAGGAACTTGACTAAGAGAAAGCATCGTGATTTCTGATTTACTGGCAAGCCAAAGGCATGATAATGGCGCTCTCAGTAGTTCTCTCACATCTTCTGCAATACTTTTCAAGCAGGAATTTGGAACTGAAATAATTAAACAACATAATTAGACATTTATTTTAACTCTGTGGGCCAACGTGTTGGCTGAGGCTTTGCAAATGACGAAAACCACAGCTGCCATGTTCAGCTTTGGGAGCAGCTCAGCTGCACTATGTGTCATCAGTTCCCATCCTGCTCTCTTGTTTTAATTAGACTCTCTTGCAGGCAACAAATCAGACTGATATTCTTCCTAAATGCTGCAAGTGCCCAGAGCAAACTGTGAATACTAAGGGAAAAACAAAGAGACAAACTAGATGTTTGTGTTCTTATACATGAGATACAAGAACTTTACCAATACAGTCAAATCTATAGAAATAGCCACGTTCAAAAGTGGCATGCTTCTGTGGCAGTAGTGTTACTTCAAAGTTGTTAGGCAGAAATTCTTCTGGCAAAGAGACTCTCTGTGTGCTCAGGATTGGATTATGTAAGGCTCCTGGCCCAGGTCCTACCTCCACTGTTCCTTCTTCAACATTTCTTCCCACCAAGGCGATAATGCCAGTATATTGCCTGTGGCAGCCGCTAGGAAAGAACAGATGTGGTAATAGGGATATGTGGTCCATGCCTCCTTCCAGTCAGCTCAGTAAGTACCACAACTCCCTTAATTTTAAAATCCTCAGTTGTCTCACTTTGCACCAAAAGCAAGGGATCAGATCAACTCCATTTAGTTAAAGTCACCATGAGAAAATAACTTGCCCTTCTTTAGGTGGGAGCACAGGACGCTCCAGACTCTAAAACAGAAACATTCCTCTTTGCTTTTATTCATCCCTCTTTCTCCCTCAAAAAAAAAAAAAATCTCCACTAAAATTAGGGAGATGGGAAATCACCAACCATATGAAGTTTAGCAAAGACAAGTGCTGGAATCAGCACTTGGGATGGGGCAAGCTTGGATGTATAGACAGACTGGAGAATGAGGTGCTGGAGAGCAGCACCACTTAAAGGCGGTCCTCGTCAATGACAAGTTGAATATGAGTCAGCAGTGCCCTGGCAGCCAGGAGGGACAACCATGTCCTAGGGGGCATCAGGCACAGCATTGCCAGCCGGGCAAGGGAGGAGATTGTCCCACTCTGCTCTGCACTGGGGTGGCCTCACCTCGAGGGCTGTGTGCAGTTTTGGGGACCACAATATAAAGATAGAAAGTTATTAGGGAATGTCCAAAGGAGGGCTACAAAGATGGTGAAGGGTCTGAAGGGACAGACATATGAGGAGAGGCTGAGGGCACTTGACTTGCCTTGACTTCAGCCTGGAGAAGAAAAGACTGAGGGGGGACCTCACTGTGTTCGTCAACATCCTCATGAGGGGAAGTGGAGGGGCAGGTACCAATCTCTTCTCTGATGACCAGTGACAGCACCCGAGGGAATGGACTGAAACTGTCATCAGGGGAGGTTTACACTGGATATCAGGAAAAGGTTTTTCACCCAGGGGCTTGCTGGAAGAAGCTTTTGGACAATGTTCTTGGGCACATAGTATGATTCTTGGGGCTGTCCTGTGNCTTGCCTTGACTTCAGCCTGGAGAAGAAAAGACTGAGGGGGGACCTCACTGTGTTCGTCAACATCCTCATGAGGGGAAGTGGAGGGGCAGGTACCAATCTCTTCTCTGATGACCGGTGACAGCACCCGAGGGAATGGACTGAAACTGTCATCAGGGGAGGTTTACACTGGATATCAGGAAAAGGTTTTTCACCCAGGGGCTTGCTGGAAGAAGCTTTTGGACAATGTTCTTGGGCACATAGTATGATTCTTGGGGCTGTCCTGTGCAGGGCCAGGAGCTGGACTGTGATCCTTGTGGATCCCTGCCAACTCAGGATATTCTATGATACTATGATTTTATAAAATGAAAACCCTGAACCTCTCTTTATTCTGCAATACTTTCCTCTTGTTGAAGAAGAACTTTTGGAACCTGTGAGCTGTTTCCCATCACCTGTGCTTTCCTATATTGGCCAGCAGGACGTTCAGCCTGTGTTGTATGTCAAAGGACCACTGCACTTTGTGAATTGCTCACATCTTCCCCTCTCATGATCTGCATCTGCCCACACAGTTCCCAGCAACACACACAGCAAAGCACCTTGTGCAAAGGGGACCAAGTGGAGGAAACAGCTGTAATAAGTAGAAAATGCAACCTAGTGTGGAGGAAAAGGATGAATGCATGTGAGGGCTTTGGCACTGCATCTTGAGATGAAGTCTTAGCTCCCACAATTTCTCATCGGCTGCAGATGAGATGTTCCTATAACAGGAGGAAGGGAGGGGAAACTCACGGTGTCCTAAAGCCCCTCAAAAGTTAAGAAAGCTACACTAGTATTACAATATTTGGTTAAATAGCAATAAAATGTTAGTACAGATGTTAGATGTAAATTTCAATATAGATGTTATAATTAGCTACCTTTATATGCAATATAAATGCTGTCAAAGATTCAAATGATAGCCCCTATCACTAACAGACAACTGAAGGGAATAAATCCAGATCTCAAACATGCAATCATTCCATGCCAGACAGCAGTATATATTTGTGATCACACTGTCAAAGTATTTTAAGTACTGTAACAGCTACTTTTCTTCAGAAAAAGTGTTCCAGACACAATGTGAAAAAAAATCCATTGTAGCCAGTCTCATTCTTTGAAAGAGGTGGGGGACTCTAATCTCTAACATTTCTAAATTGGCTAAGACACAAAAGGCAGCTTCCATTTTTTCACTATCTTAATGAAAAAAATTTTTAAAAATTCCCAGAGAAAAATATTTTAAGCCATTCTCAAATCAGCAGACCATTCTACATAAAGATCTGAACTACTTGTACACTGCATGAGCCATACAGTAACAAGTTAATTACCAAATAAACTGCAGCTTGGAAGGATGATTACAGCTGAGGCCCTGGGCATGCATAGAGCAAGATCCTATAATCTATAATTATCTTGACTGGGAAAAACAGCAGAGAAGTAGCTTTTCTCCTGATGATGTGGAGTTAAACTGTTTTACTGAGGCAGCAATGCACTGTGGCAGGGAAATTGGGAAAAAAAAAGCTAACAAAGACTCTCTCCAGAATGTCAGTATCTGGGTTTTGATAATATGGGACTAATCATGTGAGTAATATCAATTGCATGATCCTGGTCCTGAAATACAAGTATTCTAATATAACTCTAAAAGAGTGTAAAAGTTTGAATAACGAAATCATCTGAGCTGAGACTGCATGAATCCACAGATGTCAAATTCACAATTCTGGATATTCATCTGATCTTCTTAAGTAAGGGCAAATGAAAAAAATATTCAATTGTTAGGCTGGGTTGAGGGAACTGAGGGAATAAACACTGCTAGAATAATTGCCTGTTGACATACTGAAAAGCATGTACATGTTTGCCAAGGCAGGCAGCTCCTAGGGATTATGTTTTTCTCTGAACAGCTATCAGCCTGCAGCATGTATCTGAGTTTACAAAAAGAGGTTTAAGAAAATGTGTTGAACTGCAAACAAAAATAGTACCAAGTGCAGGCACAGCTCAAACAGCTGCATTGCAGTAGATGTTTGCTTTGAACATCGTGACAGAATGGCATTCAACAAAACTATCCAGTGCGTGTGCTCAAAAAGGATGCCAGGATGTTGCCAGTTCTTGTACTCCCACTGACTGGGATGACAAAGCCATGAACACAATTGTCAGGCAGAGAGAAGAAACGAAGAACTGCACCGAGGTGCTTCAAACAAAGGAACATAAAGATTTCTGTGATCAGCTTACGTGTCACTAGACTATACGGGGGAAAACGGCACAGGGATGAGTGAGTGAACAGACCGATGAGAGCACTAGAGACACACACTGAAAGATTTAGGATTGGCACTGCAGAGGGGAAAATCTCTGCGCAGTACTGAAAAGAAAGGATGAGGACTAGATTATAGAAGGATTTAGAAACTCTAAATAACATAAAAACAAATAAACAGTGAAAAGCTCGTAAGGTCTTTGGGTCAAAGTCTATCTCTTCATGTGTGCCTTGCCAAACATGACTGAGACAGGGTCCCTGGGGTTACAGCTACATGGCAGACATTGGTGTTACAGTAATTATGTTCCTCAGGGCCCCAACATCTATCAAATCTCTTACCACATACCCTTCACTAATGAAATGAAGTGTAGTGAAAGAGCTTACAATGAATCGGTTTGGCTGGTTGTTTTTAAGTGAATGCTACAAGCTCAGGTTAACAGCTCTTTATGTGTTAAAAATTACCAATCCGAGCTAACAGCTACATGTTATATAGAACAGGTAGGCAGGCTCCACAGCAGGACTTATCCAAGCCAATTTTTCCCCGTATAATTGCATTCAGCAATCCTTAAACTGTGGAAGTACTCAAATTCCTTTGACAACACCCAGAATCCTCACTGACAGCCTTCTACTCTTCTGCATGTCTGCTTCAGCCTGCCTAATTCAGCATCTAGCTCCCACCCAAGTCTCAAGAGGATGCCAAATTAGTCATTCATCCACCAAAGTCTTGAACAGAGACTGTTTTAACAGGTTTCATAATGTCCGTAATTGACTCAGGACCAGACACTCTGTGAATGCTACTTGCATTGAAACTTGCACCAGAGGGAAGCTTTCCAGCAACAGATCACCTTTTCAAGGTGGTGATCTGGGCAGGTACAACAGGATCCTAGTGCAATTACACGGCTTCTCACTCAGAAGTGGTGAATATACAAGCAAAAAATCCTGTACATTCAATTCTAAGTGTGCATGTCTCTAACATTTTATTGAATACCGCCGCTAAACTAATTTTAAAATGAAAAATATCGTGTTCTCATTTCTTGATTTTTTTTTTTTTAAATCCTATGTACTTGGAAGGACAGAAATGAGAAAAGCTGATTTTAATTGAGAGCTGGTGTTTTTTTGGAGTTCAATATCCTTATTTTCTTTTTAAGAGATTCTGAATTCTCAGCTACTTTTTTCTGACCCATTAGCTTCTTAAAACTTAACGGACCTATTTTGTCATTTCCTATCCTTCTTACTCTCGTCCACCTAGTTAATCTTTTTAACACCTGTTTAGTTTCAACTAAACCAATTCACTATTCTTCTTATCATTACATGTTGATTTTAATAGTGTCTTCAATATTCTTGCGAATGTCTCCTTTATTTTTTACCTGCCTCTAGTTTTGCATGAAGCTACTTTGCTTGCTTCATTTTTCACTAAGCTGTCATGGCATCTTTAATCATGCTTTCTCCATTATCATCACCCACAAGTTTTGACTCAGAAATCAATGTTCTTCTGTTAAATAGACTGTTATTTCAATCCCTGATGGGTAGATACTTCATTCTCATAACTTTACTCATGCATTTGTATATCATTTCAGTACAACCATCTATTATTATTGTTATATTGTTTCTGTGTAATATTTCTCCATCCTAATACTATTTCTATACAATAAATGCCATTATCTTCTCTTTATTTACTGAGCAAAGGACCATTTGTTTTAACTCTGAGTGTCTAACTGAGGTTGACTAATTTTCTTTACCTAGTCATTTTCTGATCTCTAAGGCATTTAACTCAAATCTTCAGCCTTTCTTTGACTGCTTGAAGGCAATCTCAATACTTCCCAAAAACCTGAGAGGTTTATTAATTTAGAAAGATACAGAGCTCTTTTATACAATCTCTGAATCCCAAATTTCCTGATCTTTTCTTTCTTTCCTTAAGTAAATCCCAGACATCACCTTCAAATCAGCTTCTGAGCTTCTTATTTCCATTTGTCTTCAGCTCAGTTTCCTTCATTCATTGTATCTCATAGTTTAGTCTGAGAATTGGACATCTTAATTACAGACCTACTTTTGTTGTCACAAAATTTAAAGAGAACTGACACGTGTCAGTTTAATCTCAGGATGTTTTGTATTATCAGAACTTTTTTTCACATTTTCAGTGCTTACCACACTATCTCTTGATACAAATTTATGTTCAACCATATGCTCAGCAGTGAATTATAATATTAGAAAACAGAGGGAAGCCAGAAGAACATGTGACTACAGACAAACAACTATCTAGTAAACCCTACTTTCACTGGCAATTAAGATCTAACACCTAACCCTAAATAAAGAAAACACAAACGCACCCCCAATTTATAACAGTATAAAATAATAAACACATCCTAACTAAAAGTATATAACATTTTTGCACCAATTAAATGTATTTCCAAGAGTATATGATACTAATGCACCCAACCTCTTCTTGTCCCTTATCCCAGTATACAGTGATATCAGTAGTGATGTCAGCAGGTAATTAACAGCCACGACTCCAGTACATCACAGCTACCCTTTTCTAAGCTAACAGGGTGCAGGTTTATTCCCCATTCTGAAGCATTCATAGTATTGATATTCCACTTTTTACTGTCACACATGGCTTCAATTAATTCATCTGCAACTTTTGCTTCTTTGACATCACTTCTGCCTTGCACCACAGCCCATTCACCATTGCACTGCTGAAATATTTATTCAGAAACTTGTGGAGGTGGAGGGCTGGCAAAAAGAGAAGAGCCGGACCTTTTAGCTGCACCATCAGAAAAGAAGATAGGACATAACTGGAACTGCCTAGGTGAAACAAAATTTTGATCTCACCACTTGCCTCTACATTACACATACTAATTCAACAAGGTAAAGCTAAGCTGCAGCACAGCTAAAAACTGAAAGCAATATTGAGAACATCATAGTCTAAGAGAAGCTTTTGTAAAAACTACATTTTTATTTTTTAAAAATTAGTATTTTTATAATTTTACAAACAAATGTAACATCTTCATTTTTACCTAAGAAAAATGAATATATAGACCAGGAGTTTGAATGGGATTAGAAAAAAATTAGGCAGGTAAACCGTCAGTCACCAGATTACACTATGTGACAATGACTGTTGCAGGAGACCTTATAATAAAGATGCAAACTCTTTAGAAAAACAAGGAGTTATATTCACAAAACTAGGAATCAAGATAATAATTTTAAAAACCCACACTTGATTAATTTTTTTGCTCAATAAAGGAAAAATATCTTATTTTTCTTGAAGTATGGACCATAAGAGATCAGCTAATCCAGACACGTATTCAAGGCAAGACCAACAGTATTAAAACATTCCTGATACATTCTGGTAGGTTTTTTAAAAAGAAAAAGCAATAACAAAGACTCAAAAAAACCTCATAGACAGCCCTGTGCTTGAACACAATAGCAGCTAGAAGATTTTTCCCAAAGTCAAAGGTAACCCTAACTGCTTGAGTGTCAGCCTGTGAGTTTGAGTTGCCAAATAAAATGCAGAAGACTAAAAGGTAATCTACATACAGATAATCAAGAGAGAACATGAAGTCAACAAGATGGAAACACATAATTAAAAATCACTGAAATACACAGTGGGGACAAATTAGTGAAGCAGAACACAGTATTGTCATCACATGAATGTCTCTGTTTTTCCCCAGCCATACAGACACTGACCATCTTCTCAGTTCTATAGTCTGACATAAATAAATTTATTAGTAAAAACCACTGACTGATGGACATGGGTCAGCAAGCACTGGGCTGTTTGACACCACCAGCAAAGAGCCATGGATGCCATAAAAGCTGATTAATGTGAAGGGGTGCAGGGATTTAGGTCAGAGTAAGAATCTACTTTCAGTTCTGCCCTGCAAGTAAACTGTTTACTACCCTTATATCTCTCCAATGATACTACCTCCACATTTCGAGTTTTCATCGGGTGTATTACTTCACTTACTCGTTCTTAGCTATTTAAAGGCCTTCAGCAGGGACGTTTTAAGAGGACTCTCTATACTGGCAATTCCTGAAATTAAGAAAGGTACAGAGCATCTTTTCCTGTACTAGCTTGAAGTCAAGAGCATTTAGGGTTTGCTTTTTTTATCCCTTACAATTTCCTGTTTGAGGATCATAAAAGCCTTTCACTTTATGTAATTGTTTCCTTAAACTGCTGTTTTCAATTTGCATAATGTATCATTTAAGTAAAGGTAAAGAAGCATTTCATCTTGATAATTTCTGCCACAGCTGAGATTGCAAAATTGCTTCTTGTTAGAAGGAAATTTTTAAAAAGTGCAATCACTGCAACTTTCCAGATGGCATCTAACATATTTTTCAGTCTGCTGCAATAGTATGTTATAGATATGCTTGCTATTCAGTTCAAGCTAGGAAACATTTGCTCCAGCTGAGGTAGCTCGTTCAGCCACACTTTTTCACATTGCATCACATTTCTTGATAATTTCATTATTTTCTTAGTTCCATAGTTCTAAATATTTTCTTGTAAATAAAAAGTTCTCTACAAGTTTGACTTACCAAGACACTCTATTTCTCAATTGCTAATTTCTTTGCTATTAAATCTGATTAATTCTTTTCTACAGTCTTATCTAAGAATGCCATAATTGAGCCAAAATGCCATTCTACATTTATCAGTAACTTCTCCTAACTTCAATTCTCTTCTATTATTAATAGCAGGTATGCCTTAGATGTACCTATAGTGCGAAATCCTCAAAAAATCAAACTTCCCCTAAGTTTCGTGCCTGATACTTCTCTGGAATTAGTCTTTAAACACAGAGTTGCTGGAAATATCAGTTGTCATTATATTGAATAGTTCTGTGCAGGTCAAAAACCTGGAAATTGATCTATAAATATGTATTGTTTGTACAGGTTTAGTCCTACATTTACCCGAGCTTTTGACTCAGCCAAGCATATGAGACTTATACTTCTGTAAAGCCACTACTTACATGCCTAAACTTTGGTTCAGTGTGGCAATACCAGGCACAGACATTCAACTATTTAAATAAAATAAAATTTAAAAACAAACAAACAAACAAACAAAAACCTCAACAGTCCTTTACAGGTGATAAAGAACATCTAGATTATGGTGGCCTAAACAATCCTATTTCTAAAGACTGCAAATCAGACCCAGTGCCTGCCAGAGAGAAAGAAAACACAGAGTTACCCTCAAGCTCTTCACCTGGGTCAGGAATGATTCTTATGTACCTGAACTCTCCCATTCTCCCTTTGCACTTCAAGGCAAGCAGGGTACATATCTTTATTGTATCTGCAGTACAGGGTCATAGACCTGTGCAGATAGTCAGCAAAGTAAAACAAGATTTGTCCTTGATTTGACCATCTTCCTTTTCTTACATTTAGAATGCTATATTTCTCTATCACTTGCAAGTCTGCAAGCTGATGCAACCCCTCACTTGAAATTCTTTCATTAGATCAAGTGCATTAAAATGGGGCATGCATATCCCTACTTGGTTGCTATATTAATCTGTCTTTTTCCATCAGAACAGGACAAATTTCCAAGTTTTTCATTGAAAAACTGAAAATCTTTGTTTTGTTGACTTGTAAGGTGTTTTAAAGATTTCTTTTTCAATCACTCTTCTTTTCAAGCTTAATTTTAACAGCAAAGAAAACAAAAATCTATGATAATGTCATTTTTTATGACATTTCTCTTGGTCAAAGTAAACTCTATGACACATTTCAGCTTCAAAGAACTCCAGTGCTTCCTTTATGTTTAATGACAATGACATGGACTCAAGTGATCTGCAAGATCTGCAAGAAGGCAGAAAATCAGCCACCAGCATGCAAGAGTCAGGACAGTTTACTGTCAGACCTGAAAGACTACAAAGACTGCAGAGTTTATCTAGAATATGTGCACATCAGCCATGTGGTTAATGATTCATGGAGCTATCACCATATCTTAATCTGGGTGAAATATGCTGTGGGATGTCTCAAGTGAATTGTTTGTATAGCATTGCTTGGATGTGGTCAGAGGCTGTGAAGTTCACACGTGACAGCACCAGCAAGATCATTTGAGATGTCTGAAACCCTAAATAGCTTTATCTCAAACTGAAGGACTGTGTTAGGGTTATTTCCTACACAATGAAAAGCATTCGTAAAGGACCAAATCGTAATAATACATGTAATTTCATTTTGAAATAGAGGGATTAATGGCACACAATGCCAATAACAGTAGTTAAATTTGACCTCCAGCTAGGATTATTATAACCCTGTGGGGTATTCCTCTGCAAGTGCTTTTAAAAATTCTACTTCCAACAAAACAGTTTGCTGCATCCCTCCATAGTCCTTCAAGGAACACAAGGACTCCTCTCCAGCCCTCTGCAGCCTGGTGCACCTATGCTACTAGGTTAAACCTGCCCAGGACTGTGCCTGCTGCTCAGGCCAGCTGGCACTGAACAGAGAGATGTCATTCATTCCTCTTGCCCTCCAGTGAAGGCAACTACGTATTGAGAAAACTCCCATCAGGAACTCCCACTTGTGTCCAGAAACCACTTGGCTAGCTGATGCAAACCAAAACCACCCCAAAGACTAGTTTAGGTGCTTAACTTCTAGCATGGACATAGCCAAGAAGAAACAAAATCAAAAATTAAATAAAATTATGTCTTTCATAGAATCATCAAGGTTGGAAGAGACCTTCAAGATCATCTACTCCAACCCTCAACCCAGCACCACCATAATCACCACTAAACCATAATCCAAGTGTCACATTCAGATGCCTCTTGAGTAGCTCCAGTTACAGTGACTCCACCACCTACCCGGGGAACTTACTTCAATGTCCAACCATTCTTTCAATGAAAAATTTTCTAATATCTAGTCTGAACCTCTCCTAGCACAACTTAACATCATTTCCTCTTATCTTTTCATTTGAGACATAGCAAAAAAGACCAATCCCCACCTCACTACAACCCCTGTCAGGCAGCTGGAGGGAGAAATGAGGTCTCTCCTGAGCCTCCTCCAGGCTAAACAACCCCAGCTCCCTCAGCCACTCCTCACAGGACTTATGTTACAGACCCTTCACCAGCTCCACTGCCCTCTCTGGACTTGCTCCAGCACCTCAATGTCCTTTTTGAAGGGAAGAGCCCAGAACTGAACGCAGCACGGGAGGTGTGCCCTCCCCAGGGCCAAGTACACGGGGACAATCGCTTCCATGGCCACTCTACTTCTCATACAGGCCAGGATGCCATTGGCCTTCTTGGCCACCTGGGCACACACTGGCTCATGTTCAGCCACTCTCAACCAGCACCCCCAGGTCCTTTTCTGCTGGGCAGCTTTCCAGCCCCTCTTCCCCCAGCCTGCAGGGCTGGCGAGACCCAAGTGCTGGACCTGGCACCTGACCTTGCTGAACCTCATACAAGTGGCCTCAGCCCATCGATTTAGCTTATCCAGGTTCCTCTGCAGAGCCTTTGTGCCCTCCAGCAGATCAACACCCCCAACCAGCTTGGTGTTGTTTGTGAACTTACCAAGAATGCTCTCAATCCCCTCATCCAAATCCTCACTAAAGATATTAAACAGAACCAGACAAAACACTGATCCCTGGGGAACACCGCTAGGAACCAGCTGCAGCTGGATGTAACATCATTCACCACCATCTCTGGGCCTGGCAATCCAGCCAGTTGTTCACACAGTGAGGAGTTTCACTGTCCCAGCACTGGACTGCAGAGGATAGCTACTGTACTGGGAGATGCCAGCAAAAGCTTCTAAATGAATATGTAAGTGGGGTTATTTCTCTTCTACAGCAGGTATCTGAGAGGTTTATGTACTTGCCTGAACAATTTATTAATAAAGTGTTTTGTGACAAAATTAATGTAAACAAATTGTTCTTGAATTTATTCATAACTCAGAAAACTCTTCATAAATGTTATTTACTTCACAGACAAATTCAGTCTGATTAAGCAGAGCATCCTTCTTCAGGAGAGCACTTGAGCATGTCCTCAAGTTCCACTGAATTCAATTATTAGGTTAGTTGAGGGAATCAGTTACAAAGAGAGATTGGGGTGGAACACTGGACAAAGAAAAGCAGCAACTGAACAGCCAGGAAGGACAGAAACACTGTATGGGACAAAGCCTAAACAAAACAAAACAAAGCAAAACCAAAAAAAGAAAAGGGCCAAAAAAACCAGGATTTGAGATTAAATCTGGTGGCCCTGTGCAAGTGCACTTTGACTATTGTCAGAATCTGTACCTCACTCTCCAGCAGTTTCACCACACACAGAGTAGAAAATGTATTCTCTACTTCTCTTGTGAGTTTCTTCATTACTCTTGCAAAATGTTTTATTTTATACAACTTTCCCTACAAAACTCTTTAAATAAACATGTTAGTAACACAACACAAAGCTATTTGTAACCTGAATTAAGTACTTGTGATTTCATCCAAATTTAAAGACATTAATGTAATATGTACAAACTAAGTAGTGAAAAAAACCTAAAAAATGGCTACAGGGAAATGCAACAGCAATGCATTTGTAAGGACATAACAAATACTCATGGGGAAAAATCCATGACAATGAATTAACCACATGATTATATAATGATTCGGTTGATTTGCTTCACTTAGCACGCCCTCCTCCTGTGATAACAGAAGTAAGAGATGCTTCACACTATATAATTTACTCAATGAATTTGACTTTCATGTGAATAAAGTAACAATAAATCAAGCTGCATGACACAAAAAAATGCTCAGGCTCTCTCCCTCAGCTCTCGCTTTAAGCACCTGTAACCTGTTGCTGCCACAGGTCATTTCTTCCCATATGACTGAACAACCAGACCAGAGCACGTGCAGAGATAGAGTCTGGATAACTAACCGAAGATCTAATTTGGAGTTCAGTACATGTTTTTACGTGACCAAATTTAAACATTTTTGCAAGACTTGCATGGCATACTTGTTCAAGAAAAAGACATGAAAACAGTGACTCCTTAGAAAACAAATTTTTATGTTGTTTAGATTATGCCAGTATTACCTGAGAATAGAGTTGTCTTTTCCTCTCATCCACTGTCCAGCTTTACTTTCCTGTTACCTGCCTTTCTCTCCTCCTCCCCATTCCTAGAAAAAAAATGCAGGAAGAAAGGCCTATGCCATGGTGTCAGTATGACATAGTGTCAGCTTGGGTTTAAGTTCAAACTCTACTATAAGTTTGAATGTTGGATTTCAGTAGGAGGACCCAGCACCTAAAATGTTGCACTGGTTTTAGCCCAGGGTTTGCAATCCAGAGGCTAAAAGGAGAGGCTGTTGGTTTTCCTCCTCTGGGATCCCTGGCTCCTTATCCTATGTTTATCTGAGAGTTAGGGTGTCTCAGCAAGGGATTTCAAAGATTAGGATGCTAAAGAGGAACTGTCTGGAGGTGGCTCAAAGGAAAACTCTGAGAAGACAGTATATCCTAATCTTTCCTCAAGCACTTCTTTGGGCTTCACTCAGGTTTATGGCGAGATATGTGTTTTCTCCAGACTAAAAACTCTGGGTAGGTTGCTGCTAAATGCATTTTTTTTTCCCAGCAAACTCTGCAAGTCTCATGTTTCCAGCACACCTTCTCAATTTTTCCCTCCGATGAGAGCATATTTCTTCCTTACTGATAACATTTATATGCACTGGTTTTGCATTCCAGCAGAGAGAGCACTCAATGCCTAAGTACTTAAAAGGCATTTCCAGCACATGAACAAAAATTTTCATATGTAGGTTTTGATATACCTACTTACCAGGCTTTGCCCACAGACCCCTCGGACAGACAACTGAGCAATCCATTAGAGTTAAGCTCTTTCCGGACATTTCTCAGCATACAGACACATGTATTTTTAACAAATTTCAGAATATACTAAACCATTTTCTCTGCCCCTCATCACTTGCAATATCAAACTGATGGCCATTTATTTTCATGTGATTTTATCCATATCCCAGAGAAGACTAATTGCTTATATTTTAGAATGCAGCTTATTGACAACAACTTATGGAAATAAGGGCAAGATAAATCATGCATTATGTAAGAACTGATTGAAAGAGATCTGACAGATGCTGTGATATATAAGTGATCACAAGTTTGATAACTAAATACATTCAGAAGCAGCAATATTGACATCTTAGCTAATCTAGGTGAATGTGAAAATTATCAAAGCCCAAAATGCTGATAGGGTTCCAGGCTCTTAAAATCACAGGAAAAGAGGCTT
The DNA here is from genome assembly GCA_013397755.1 of Cnemophilus loriae. Taxonomy (NCBI): domain Eukaryota; kingdom Metazoa; phylum Chordata; class Aves; order Passeriformes; family Corvidae; genus Cnemophilus; species Cnemophilus loriae. The sequence continues at coordinate 433,837 of VZTF01007526.1, forward strand.
CCAGTTAGAGAAATTAAGCACACTTTACAATTACCCTACTTGTGTTGTTACATTCATAAACAGCTATAATACTTTCTCAAATCAGGGATAGAATCTATCACATTTGCTCTCCAAGGGTGGTGTTTATTGCAATCTTACACAATGAATTTAAAATATAATAAAAAGGCCTTAAAGTAATGCCAGCTGCACCAGTTCTCAGACACAGCTTAAAACCACATGGAGAGGATGGAAACACATCTCATACACCTCTTTCCCTGTGATGGCCAGGCAGCCTGGTAGGGGTCTGCTTCTGCATTCCTAAGGCATCCCACCTTCCTGACCTTCAGCTGTCAACGTACAAAGCAGAGTTTACACACACTGTCTCCAAAGCATTGCTGTGCTTTACAGCTCGCAGTGAATCACATAACACACATGCAATGCTGTTTAGAGGAGTTGGAAATTTAGAAAATACAAAAGCACTACTTCCAGCCTGAACTGACAGATGTAATTCATCTCCATAAAAGCAAAGACTGTTATTAAGGAGGATAAATAAAGGAATCAAAGTCAAATGCATGGTAAAAAAAGAGGCTGGTATATTGCAGTAGCAAAAATCATTCAGACAGGCCCAGACTTGTGCAAACAATCAGGCCCATTTAACTTCCAACCGGACATCCCTACCCTTACAAAGTCTCTCTCTGAGCCCCACATCAACACCACTATGACACCTAGTCACAAAGCTGGGATGGAACTCCAAGGATTGTCGTGTCCCCGGGGAAAAATAATCTTCCTATGGCTGGAATTATGTCAATACAACCCACATAGCATTTGGGCCTCTTCAGCTGAGTCCAGTTCCCTTCAGGGCCAAATCTGCAGGCATTCTAACACGTCTGTTCAAATTCCATGTACAACATCACCTGGTGCTAAGGCTTCCTGTGTGTATTCCTCAAACAAGGGGTCCAGAAACACGGTGAAAAACATGTATGAAATTATCTCCTGAACCAGCAATGGAATCACACACCTCTGTCAACTTCAGATCATGGATAGACTCCTGAAGGAAAATACTCTCTACTATGCTTCAAGGGACCCCACAGGTCTTTTTCTTTGCTATAATCGCTGTGGTTACTTCACATTACACACACAGGTTTTTTATGTCAGCTGGGATCTGACACCTATATACATGTTGTAAAACAGGCAGAAGTCTTTCAGCGTCTTTTACGGGCAAGAGCTCTAATCATTAGCCTTGTAAAGGAAGGATATAAGAACACCTCCATCTGCAATCATTAAAAACAAAAACAAACAAACAAACAAATACCAAAAAAACCCAGTAGATAAAACACCAGGGAGCCCCGAGTTGTTTGTGTCATTTTGGCAGGCTTTCCCATGCTGTGAACGACACTTCAGAGTAGCTTTTTATTCAGCTTCATGTCATCTGAAAAAGAAAATACTTCAATGCATTTTTAATGAATTTCCTGTAGTTTGAAATGAAATTTTCTCAGTCGAGAAAGTAAAAATCTCCACAGAACAAACATAAAAAGTCATTTCAGAAAAATAGCCAAAATTGCAATAAATACAGTGAGTACATCTGGACACACTGCCCATCCTAGAATGCCTTTGGCAATTTGCCCCAACAGCTTCACACCTGCTAGGTCTCCAGCAAGTTTCCTTTCACACTATCCATCAGGGCCGACACATAATTCCCATCCAAAGGCTTTCATCAGCATTAAAGCAGTTCAGCGATACAGGTGAGTTCTCTATTCCTCTTAAAGACCGTCCAGCAAATCTGAAAAACAAGCCTTTGATCTGTAATTTCTCTAAATTTTGCTGGCTTTATCACATCAACTCACGCCTTCATCTTCCCTCCTCTAGTAGCATCAGGGTGTTACCAGTTCCTTCCTGCATTCACCCTGGGACTACCCTTCACCTTGTATTTTGAATTTCTCCTCCAGGCTCACTTGGCCGTGCTGAAGTCAGTACAACTTCCTGTCTCTCTGTGCCTGCACTGGCTGCCCTCCTGACACGACAATTGCTAGCATAAGATATGAAATGTCACGTGAGCTACATCCAGCCTTTTCCCAGGTGCTTCTTCACTTATATCTGGAGCTGTTATCAAGTTGGTTTCCTAGAAAATTTTAGTTTGACCATCTCAGACCACTGAACAGGCTGAGCAGTTTTTACCTTTATATACATACCAGGTCAGAGGCTGTTCAGTAGAGGAACACTAATATTCAGCATTTGAGACCGAGATCTTTATTCAAGTAACAACATTAATTGTGTCTTCTCCAGGACCATTCCAAAAGAGCATCCAAATACAAATTTGAGAATACAAATTTGAGACTCATCCCTGCAGAAAGGAAGGAGGAAGAAGGGCAGAAGGCAGTGGTAGGCAAAAAGCCAGAACCTGACTTCCACAACCGAGTCCTCCTCAGCTGTGTTTTTTCTCTTAGGAGAAGTACTACATATAAAAGGAGACTATTTTAATGGGAATTGAGAGCACCTATTCCCAGCTCAATCTCAGATATTTCATGGGCCCACAGTAAGACCACTCAGACAGAAAACACAGGCTCAATTCCCTTAAACTCAGACTGAAAATATATACCACAGAAGTCTCATGCTCCTAAATACCAGAAATGGATCTAGAGCTCTTAAGAAGCACTAATCACACCCAGTACACCAAGAGGTATGAAAAATTAATTTAGGAGGTGTTTTTTACCAGCCCAGGTAAATTTCCTGATAATTTTCAGCCTGCAGGCTGAATTCCTCTTATACTACCAGCAGCCATAGTTCTAAATTACATAAAACCTGACCCCAGCATCCACTCAAGTCAACGACAACTCTCCTTGGATGCTAAACAGGCCTCATCTATAACCTAACAGCAGAATTCCCCATCTAATCAATGCAAGTGACGTGAGTAAAATGTGAGATGTGGGGTAGGTAGCATCATGCCATGTAGCATTAAGTGGCAGCAGCAGCACATATGAATAATTTGTGCCACAGGCTTAAAAATGACAGCCACACAAGCTAGGAGAAAGGGCTGTAGTCTCCCAAATCTATGATCTAGCTGTGGTTGTCAAACATAGCAGGTTTCTTGGCATCAGCATCTGTCCCTGAAGCAAGCAGCAATTACAGCACTTTGCAGCACTGTAAGCCATTCTGACAGCTTTCAACTCAGCCTGAAAAAAGATTTGATGGTCCTGGCCACACTCAGCAAAGAAAATTAGGGTGCCCTACTCCCTGCCTTGCATGGGCCACTACTCATACTAAAATGATTTCTCCATACATGCCTTTATACACATATTTGTTGCAAGCTATAGTTGTTGCAATATATAGCTATAGCTATATATTTTTGCTGAAACACAGTCTTTACAAGTCTATGGCTTCTAATGTACAGAAGCTTTGCCAGGCCCAAGCACAGAATAATAGAAAATCACTTTAGGTCATGTAGAAAAATAGAGCAGCTGACAAATGGTCTGTTAGCAGGTAAGGCAAGAAGGAAGTACTGTTAGATTACCTCACAGGAATAAAAAATAAATAAACTAGATAATAAAGTGAGCATTGCTAATCTGTGTATTATTGTTTCTGCTGCCGTGAGAGAGGCAAGGTAATTCATTTAGCTTTTAGCTTGTTGACGTAGTGAGATGCATCATGACAATGATACATCAGTAGACTGGTCTGCCACCTCAATAAATAATAAAACAGATTAATATTCATCATATTGCTCATGAAACCCATCCCTTTATCTGTTCATATCCAAAACATCAGGTAGATGGAATCATTTAGCTAGCATCAATGTTACAACAATAATTTCAGGAGAATCCATATTAAAGAGGTTTACTGTATTCCTTCCTCTTTCCGCTTCAGGCCACAATTAGAAAGACAACTGTTTAAGAACTCTCACAATTGTATTTTATTTGACATCAGCAATATACACTGGAGTATAATAGGAACAATTTTTTGCACAATCTTTCTTGCAAGATGGATTTATTTTCCAAATACATAGATGTTCATAATACAGGAAGGTAACAGTTAAGCTGCACAATAGCAAAACAAGTTGACAGCTATCAAACCACCTTTTCAGTTTGTTAGTATAGTCAGGTGACCAGCCTTGAACATATCATTCGAATAATTTAGTTAACTTCTGATTCTTCAAATCTTCCCAGCCACATTGTTCCATGCAACTAAAATGAGCACCAAGAATAGTGTAAAAGAATTCAACCCAAGGCTTCTCTTGCTTTGATTTCCTTTCAGTTTTTCCCCATGTATGAGCCAATACAAAGGGATAAACATCAGAATTTGGCATAGCACAGGAACTCCTGCAGCATGCATCTAGGGCAGCCACATATTGCAGAAGTAATAAGTTATTGACGGAGAAGATAGGACTTTCCTATAGAGGGTGTTTAAAAAACATTTTTACTATGCTTGCTTTAAGTGTATATTTTCTGCATGCCACTACTTTTACAGAAAAAAAAAAGTTAAAAGTACTTCCAAAAGCTTCATATTTTTCACTGGGAGTCTTCCTTGCAATGTCTAAGCCTAAACCCAGATATTTTGGTTGCAATGGACAGGGCTTCTCAGGAAAAGAAAATCCTACAGTAAAACAAAATATCATTAAACATCATCTTTTTTTTTTTACTTCTTTTCATTTTCAGCTTTAAAATGACACAAGATATCGCAGCTGCTGCATATCACATATAAATTCCTTTTTCATTTTTTTTCGGTAGAGTTTGGTACAGGTCTTAAACTTTGAATTAGCACAGAAGTCGGTATATCCCAGTCTGCCTCTCAACTGTGAATTTCTGAGTAGAAAGAATGAGAGAAAGGATGTTCCTCATCATTTATTAGATGGACTGATTTTAACAGCTTACTGAAGTGCCCCAGCAGTTTGGAACATCAGAACTGGCAGAGTGCAAGGGTGGTAGGTAAAGGTGAGGAGAAAAAGGAACCCAAGGCAACTTCTACGGGCCTTATTTACTTACTACCAGCAAGCAAATACTGTGCCTGCAGACAGGCTTTTAACATACTGTCACTGCTCTGTACGCTTGCTAGTGATGCAGCACAGAGCACAAGTGGGCTGGCAGTGCTAGCAGTCATCCAGAAAACTTAGAAACCTGAAAATCTTTTGTCTGTCCTACAACTGACCTGTATTTCAAGCAGCCAAAGTTGGTTTATGCCAGTGCAGTAGCACTGGATCTTGAAACCCACCCAGAAGTCCTTACACAGCATACTTTAGGACTCCAACCCTACTCACATCGTGCCTTGCTGCTTGACTGCCAGGGTTTGTCTGCCACTGGCATAGATGCACACCCTCTCCCTGCCCAGATTCTGTTGTCCACCCTGGTGATGGAGGTGTGATGCACAGAGAGCCCCAGGCTAAAGGAAAGGCATGTGAATCCCACACCATCCCAGAAACTGCTGCTCCCCACCTCAGCCACAGGGCAAGGGAGCAAAGTCAGGGACAGATCTTGAGCAAATCAAAACAGTGCAAAAGTAGCAGAACATGCCAAAGAGTGGGTTTAGATTGTTCATTGGGGGAGTTTAAAACAGCTAATGAGCAGCCCTTAAGCCTAATTCAACTCTTACATCTTACCTCAGCAAAATGCCTCAGCTGTTCTTATCCAGAACTGGGATACCTTCTCCTGCTGAACAGATTGCTCCATCAGGACAAAACTTACACTTATTAAAACATGCTCCTAACTCAGCAAGGCCAGCACTGAGTGCCCTCCTAACTGGACTGATGGATTGAACCTAAAAATTCCTAGGCCTTCCACAGTTCACCCATGGCATAACAGAAAGAAAACCTGGAAGTATATAGGGAAGCTGGTTAATTGCATACTTAGTAAGATCAACTGAGAATGTGAAGATCAAAGAATGTCTTTTTTTTATTCACATATCTTTTCTTATCTGATTTCACTATATTTATGCATATGATATCCAGAGAGGAAGGGAGAAGTAGCCTTTTAAAACATCTCCACAGAATCTTCCCACATTCTGTTTATATATTGCCTCCACATTCTCCAAAGGAAAAAGAAATACAATCCAAGTATTTATGAAATGGCTACTGAATATCCCACAGCTAAGCATCTTTCTGTTTTACCTCAACAGAAAACCCACACACGTTTCACCTTACCTTCCTAAGTGAAATGTCTGCAATTAAAATTCACATTTTCAGTAGAGAGAAAATATTTTTGTATTTAAAATTTTAAAAGTTTTAACTAAATATTCTCCAAATTACGATTTTATTTGAAAGCAAAAGCTATCTTTGCAAGATAATCATAGAGAGAAGTTTGTTTAGAAGTGTTTCCTACCTTCCTGAAGTTTGCAATGAAGCTTCTGATTTCCATGCGTGCAGGTGAGGAAACCTCTTCAAAACAACGTAAGTTAAAAAAAAAGAGAAGAATTCAGCTTGCTTTTCTTAATAATTATACAACAAAATGGAGAAATGGGCGTAATTATGCAACAAAATAGAGCATCAAAGAGAAACCCCCTTTTTCCAATGTTTAAGTTACAGGACAGATGGTAGGGGCATAATAATTATACCTACAAAAAAGTCAGCAATGCAGTTCTGCCTCTGGGAAGGCCCACAAGGTGCTGGGAGGAGACTGTGAGTACTTACCAGGCAGCAGCACTAAGCATCTTCTGTTTCATTACCAGACCTGTACTTGTCATTCCCACCACTCCCCATTTCAAAACACTTCGCAGATACGCAAGGAGAAGACAAGACTGCAATACACCTTGGTGCTCCTTTGGGATGTTCTGTGCTGTTACAGTGCACATGAGCAGTGCTGATCTGAAGGAAGAGTTTTCATTCTGCCCTATTTTGTACTCCAAAAAAGTATGTTACATCCCACTCTCACTATGACAAAGACCCTGTTGCTCTACAGGACAGCTTGGATGCACAGCAACATGAAGTCATTCCAGCTGGCAGCAGGAGCTACCTCACATCTTTTCAGTCTTCTAGCCGCAGCATCAGAAACCTTAGGAGAGATTAACTGTGCTGATCCCCGTGCAGGATTTGCAGTTGGAGTCGAATTCCGCATTGCACTCAGCTTCTTCCTAAGCTGCCTACTTGGAAAACAGTTTAGGGGGCATTTTCATAAGTGGCTTAATCCAATTTAAGCTCTGCTCAGCCTCTGAAAGAGGGAGTCACACTCTCCTTACCCTCTGTTTGTGACCACAGACTCCCATCTTCTCCCACATGAGCAATATAACAGCTCTTATGCACCCACAGTGGGCTACACACGCACCTTTGCCTTTTGTGGGATCCACGCTCTGCAAGTGCCAAGTTGTGGACGTACATTTTCAGACATGGCAACTTTAAATGCAGGTGCAGCCCACAAGCTGTAGCACTGACTGGATTATCAGAAATGCTCAGCACTAAACAGCTCCCACGAATTCAGGTACAAGAATGAAGTCTTCAGATTTAGAAGAAGGCGTGACACTTTAAAAAAACTGGTCGTTACTGTAATGAAAGCTTTTTCTTCCCCCACATCCCCTCTGATAACTGAATAAAATTGGAGACAGCATTCTCTCTATTTAGCCTCTTAAACACAAAGCAAGTTAAATGCTAAACATTCCAAAGTGCTTCATTACTGAAAATTAAATATATAGAGTTCCAGAAAGATTTTGTAAAAAATGTTACTGTTTACATTTTTGGTTGAGAAATGTTCTAAAACAAAGGGAAACAGTAATACTTAATAAAACTCATTCTTTTTCCCTTCCCATTCTGTCTCCTAATTCTTCCCGGCTGACAATGAAAATACCATTTTCAAAAACAGATTCAATGGAACACGAATGTTTATAATAGGACATTAGACACTTTTCTTTATTACTTTTTCATTATACTTATAATGAAGAAATAATTATTTCTAGGCTGTTTCCTGCCAGATGCAGCTCTAGTACCTCTAAAAGGACATATCTTAAAATAACTGCTTGGTAGCAAGAAATTAAACTTTTCATCCATACTCATGTTTTCCCTTCTCTTCCTTTTCTCTCTCTTCAAATAACTTCATTGCTTTTGGCTCTTTCAAAAATTCTGGCCTGTTTGGTTTTTTTTGGTTTTTGATATCATTCACAAAATCACCTTTGTAGAGGAAAAATGACCACAGGGGGCACTGAAGGTTTGAGAAAGCCTGGGAGTGCCTCTGTTTTAATGACAATGGAGGTAAGATGAGAATCCTCAGACTGTGGTTGCACACCAGCATCACCCCAGCTCAAAGCACCAATCCAGGCTCCTCACCCCCTCCTTTGTACCAGCACTAAGATGGGAGCCAGATCAGACAGAGCCCACTACTACTAACCAGCCAAAAGGAAACAAGACAAATTTGGGGTTTTAGCTAGACAAGTTATTTCAGCCTGCTCCCCCTGAAATACTTCCCCACACACAAAGCAAGGCAATAAAGAAGAAGAGAGCACTACATTCAGCAGTAATACAGTTTTATGGTGGAGACTTAAAAAAAGGCCACAAAAATCCCATGGATTCTGCTTGTAGTCTCTGTGGTGCAGACTGCTCAAGAAGATGGCAGGACATAAGCCAGCTTCAATCCAGAAGCCTCTTAGAATAAACATGCCCTGAGTCCTGCCCTGCCCAGTGTGCTTCATTAGCCCTTCAAATATTGGTTGAGTACTCAAGGCCAGGATTTTTCACAAGTGGATTAATTTTCACCATGAAAGCACTGTGGTATTGATTTGCAAAGACATGTTATCTATGAAACAAATATTTTCAAGTAATTGCTCAAGAACTCTAGTTATCTGAAACACCTCAAATCTCTATCACTGATCTGGTGACAGAGAATGTTGCCGCAAATTAATAAAAAATGAAATACATGTACGTACAGAATCACCTATTTATGAAAAGTTCATTTGACAACCTGGAACATTCTAACAGAAAAGGAGATTTTCAAGACTGCAAACATAAAGCATACTGTCACGTTACTGTTAGTAATAAGGTTAGCTATCTCATATTTTGAAATAACTTTGAAGAAATACTTGTACACATTCTTTACTTCTCAGTCCTCCATCCTTGCAGCACTTTTACTTACCACGGAGATGAGCCACCAGCACAAGATGATGATGCAAGACAAAGCAGTACCCAACTAAATTTTTCAATGTATTGAGCTCAGAAGTACAGCTGAGTGCTTCATACTGTCATCTGCTTCTTCTACCAAACTCCAGTTAAGTTTTTTCCAGGGATGAAAACATTCACAAACAATTATTTCCTTAAGTGTTTCTTTATGTCATCAGAACATCCATAGATTGCTATGTCAGTTAACAGCAACCTGGACACAGCATTCACAAAAACACTAAGCAAATGTTGACACAATAGCAAGATGACCAACAGGAAATAGCTCAGATCTTCATGCTAGTTGAAGATTACTTAATACTTTTCCTCCAGATCTTTTTCTTAAAAATAGTTATATGAAGAGAATAGTAAAAAAATACCTACCTCACATGGTGTTTTCCTTCCAGAAGGGTACTCTTTCAATACAGAACTATTAGCAAGTGCATCTTGAGTTTGCCTCCTTAAAATTCAGGGAATTGATATTATTTCAAGGGGTATACATATATATGTATCCAGGCTGCAACAGCATTAGTATTTTTAAATGCTAAAACTACGATATTTTTTTTTAAAACCATTCAAAAATTGATGGGAGTTTGGATGGTGTTCTAAAAAAGGGAATCTCCAAGGCTTTTGTTTTGCTGCTGTTATTTTTATTTTGAAGAAGCCATCATGCTCTCAATTCCTCTTGCACAAGAAAATGAAAATAGAATTACGACCAAAAAATATAGTGAACTGCAACGGATATTAACTGGTTTTCTTTCAAATCCTTTCCAGTGGAATAATACAAAAAGCATAAGAAAGTCTAAGAGATACTTCTAGATGCAGTAAGTTATGGACTAGAAGACAATGCTAGTCAATTCTGAAATAAATACCTATCACATTTCTAACTCATGTGAAAACAAAGTATGTTTTGCAAATTCTATCAATTTTACAATAATTGCATTTTTCATTCCCTCCAGTTAACACAGAACATTAGCAAAGAGAGATCTTTACAGGGTGCTCTGTACTTCACACTACTCTCACTTGCCTGGGATGTGGCAAAAATTTACTTTCAGAGTCTGATTTACCCAGAACACACTGAAACTCTCACCACACTCACATTCTCCAAAATAGCTACATCTTGACTCTGAGGAGGGGCCTACAAATGAAGATTGCACATATTAATGCATATCAGACTCTTTCAAAATAGCACATTTTTCCGTCCAGTAATCTTCCCATTTAAAGTGCACTGAAGCAAATTAAAAAAACATATTAGTGTCAGTGGATACCAGTACAGGTCCTTTAAGCAATGTAAACTTACCTTGGAAGCCCACAGTGAAAGAAATACAAGGTCTCAGGGAAAAAAAATTAAAAATATAAATAAATAATTTTAAAAGGTGCTACTGTCATTTAACCTAAATTTTTTTCCTGGATTTTTTTTTCCCTGGGTTTTTGGGGTTGGTGTCTGGTGGCCAATGCTGATCTCCATAATGCTATCTGCCCCTCGGATTTTCGAGTATGAAATTTTGTTTATACAGTTTTGTTCTACCAAATACAAATGGAGGAGCTGTACTGCTTATGCTATATTGCTTTACTGCTGTCAGAGTATGAAGGGAAGCACCTCCCGTTCTACCCACGTAGCACTGACCTGCTGCAAACTTACTGCTGCATAGCCCTGCAGTTCTGTAAGACTTCTACAACTTTGATCATTCTTGGCTTGATTGATATCATCAGTAGATGTTATACTAAACCTAGCCTTCTCAACACTACAGTTGCTTTTTTCCTAATCTGTTATTCAATACTAGGATTAAATAAAACCAAGGGTGAATTTTTGTCAGCTGTCTGTACTGCAATTCGTAACAGTGCTAGCCACACAAACCCCTTCTATTTTAGTGAGGTCAAGCCCTATTGGCAAGTCCCAGGAAGACAAGGTACAACTCACCAAAATATCTTTCCTCCTTAATCTTCTCAGTCAAGCAAAAGTTATGGAAAGTGTGTAAAGTCCATGATCTGCTCTCCAAACAGACCTCTTGGCAGCTTTTGGGATTTGGATGTATACTGTGCTACAGCACACTGAAGAAGATTCTCCTAAGAAATCCACAGTATCTACGGGAAAATGTCCCAGATGGCCAATGTGTGTCTCTTACAAAGCCTGGGTGTCATTTCTTCCATTCTGGCCTTCCCTCCACTTGTAACAGCACAAGGAATATGGGAAGTTAGGCTTTGGCTAAACTGGAGAAATATACACTGCATACCCTGACGTTCTCACATGGCATACAGACAATGTACTACAGCATTAAGGTACATTAAGGAGGCCAAATGACATACAGGAGGTACACAACACAGTGGAAGAACACGGAATTCAGGGCAGATCAAAAAAATGAGTTCATTCAATTTTTGTAAGTTCCATTCTGAATAATGAAGATGACGAAATGCCAAAGGCTATGCCTGAACACCCTCTTAATCAATAACTCTTAGCTCCTGTTAACAGAAGAGCTCTAATCACATTCCTTATTAAACTATTTACCTCTTTCATTCAGTTATCAGTGAGTTTACTTGCCTGATCAAGGGGTGGATAATGTAGAGTGGATAACTAAACAGTTTAAAATGTCTACTTTTTTCCCCTTAAAAGACACATGAGAGAAAAAATGCACTACCAACATCCATTTGATGGAGACAAGTCCATTTTATAGGAGGAAAAACAGATTCCAGTACTGCTGGTGAGCTCTAGGAGTTCAGATCACCTTGAAGGGCTGGGGTCTAAGTTTGCCACCTTTCTCAGCTTCATTATTTTCGCAATTGCAGTGAAACCTGTTAATAGTGTGCTCACAGTTGACTACAAACCACACTTCAGTTCCCGTGAAGGTAATCTTCCTGAACCACGTTTTTAACTGTTTTTCTCAAATGACTGCATTAGTGGTCAAGGCTGCATCACTGCAATCTGTGGGAGTTTTGCTGCTGGTAACAATGTCTCCAAGGAAATGTCAGTGGAGAGCTATCTCTGTTTCCTTGTAAAGATTTTTGTCTTTCTCTCCAGTTTCCTGTCCTGTTGATAGATGTGAACTTATCTGAAGTGTTTGGTTAGTTTTAAATCACTATGATACTGTCAAAAAAAGATTGTTCAACAAAGCCAATAGAAAAGAAAACCCAAAAAACTAAAAAAATAGCTCCTGTAGAGTTCATATCACGGAAGCTCATCTCTAATAAGCTATTTGGTCACTGAAATGACACCTGCAATGTTCTCCCCTAGGATTTTAGTTAGCAGTTTTGAACATTTGGGCTGCTATATTTAGCATATTCCTCCTTTTGTGCTTCCAAGTTATAGTGTCACTGAGTATACTGCAGGCTCTTTATTGTTTTACTGTTTCTGATCATTCAGGGAGATTAAAATAATGAAGAACAACTGTTAACAATAAATTCCTATTTACATTGTCCACATATACTTTGGAAAGGTAATTATGGCAATTTCTTCATATCCTGCAACATAAAAATGCAGTACAGTGCAATAAATTAGTCCTAGACTTGTAATGTTTTTTTTTTTTAATGTATTTCATTTTGAATGTAGGCATGGAAGTGTTGGAAGGTACTTCAGAAATACACCATCAGATTTAAAATAGGTAACTTTTTCTGTGGTATCATTAAAAATTTCTCCCAAAATGGAAACATAGAAATAAATATTTGGAATCTATTAATTTTTGCAATCCTTTTTCCTCCTTATAAGTCTTTCAAATTAAACAGAAACTACAACTGAATTCAAGCAGCACACTTAGATCAATCTTAGCCTGAACTAGTGTTGATCCCATGGAACAATGCTCTAGAAAAAGCTGATTATAAAATCAGTATAGAGGAATGGGTAGAAGGAACAGACTGCTGTTTCTAACAGCTCTGCCTGTGAGAAAACATCCCTCGTTTTCATCACAGAGGAGAGCAAAGAGTAATTTCAGTAACTTCTGGTGCAAATACTAGGTTCTCCACACAGAAGGTCGCCGTTTTTCATGCTAGTAGTATTTTATTATTTGTGCAATTATAATCAACAATTGCCAGAGATTTAGCTTTGTTTCTTCTGGCTTAACCAAATAAATAATCAATCTCTTGCATACTATCTTCTATTCAAACAATTTGTAACAATGTGACCTAATTAGAGAGGAAACAGCTACAGCAACTAGCAGTACATCCAAAGATACAAACTACTGCAATTAGACATCTTGCACGGGTGTTCCATTTCCAGTTTTGTGATATGCCACATTATGTTTTTCTAATGAGTGCTGTAATCTCGGGCATCTTCTAGATGTGAAAGATGAAAAAGGAAAGAACCTGACCTTTTGAGAGCATCCCGTAAGTAAAAGAAAGACTAAGGCAACTGCTTATATCACTACATTATAATAAAGTTACGTAAGACATTCCCACTGCATTCCACCATCTACAGTCCAGTGTTACATATGAAAGAGCAATCTGGGATCCATACTACACACCCTAGTATCTCTTGCCTTCTCCCAGGTCCCTTAAGTTAAAGGTCAGACTCTCAGCCATGAGCTGGCTAAAAGGCTTGGAGAGACAGAGGCACGGTCATAGTTCCACCATTATGGGGTCTTTTCACCCTGACTCTTGTCTCAGCATAGTCTAAAGGCAGTCTCACGCATGCCCTCCATTACCATTGCCACCGGCTTGTGGTCTCCACCAGTCCCTCAATCGTTGTCTGGGCGCACAACCACTCGACCCTCACCTGATCTGCACTGCAGCGTAAGACCTTCACAATAGGCTACCAATCTGCTACTCAATCAACTGAGGCTAAGGATTAGTTCAGGCCCTCTAAAGGCACAGCCGGACCACAGCTGAGAATTTGGCCTTTGATTTTCATTTGCCACCTGCACAGAAACGCTAACCATTTGCCGAGCCAGACGGATCTGTACAAACATTTCCTGTACTTATTGGCAATATGTTTTCCACCCATTCTAGTGAAAATAACATTTATGATCAGGATTTCTACCGGGTTTAACTATTCAATTCTGTAATAATGTTGCCTGCTTGCATACTGCAATTTGGTAAGACAAGCACCTATCTATGCCACAGTTTAAAGTAAACAAATGGATCATAAATTAACTTTTTTAGCCTGAGATCCACCTAGAAAGTTTACTTTCTTACTTATGTCACAGCAGTCCTTCTCAAAAAGGGTGTCTTTCATTCACTCAGTGACATGCCCTAGCCACACTCATCTATGCACAGGAAATGGGGCTTTTTTTGCTTAATTTTGAAGCCACTTTTAAAACTATGTTGAAAATTTAATTTGACACAAACACTACATAAGGAGCGGGGAGGGGGTGGGGGGCGCGCGATGGAATACGTGTTTAAAGGAAATCAGAAGTGTAACTGAAAAGTATGGGGGAAAAAAATCAAAAACAAACCAAGACCCAAACCCCAAAGCATCCAAAGAAAAAGCAAAGGATTCAAACAAAAAGTTGAACATTGTGGATCTGGTCATCATCTACTACAATCGATGTAATTTAGGAGTAAATCCACTCAAGCTGGTCAGCAAGGTCAAAGAAGAATCGCCCACTTAAGATCACCTTACCAAACAAGAAAATCCAATTTTGAGAATTACATCAGATTTCAGATTTTACAAGGTTCATTCATTCTTAGTTTGGTGTGAGAATTTCCCAGGTTACAATGCAAAATAATGCTTAGTAAAAATATACGGAGCTCTACAACTCCTTTGCATAACTTTCCCGGAGTTGCACTCTCCCAGGCTGGACTCTCTTTCCTTCTGCCATTGTTCATTTTCTTCCCCCCATTCTGCCAATTTTAATCTAGCAGAGAAAGTCCTTTTCTAGCAAGCACTGTCAAAATGTTCAGGACATAGACCTCGCACTCAGAGAATGCAATGCCGTGTCCGGACAGCAGTGCTAGGTGCCTCAGGCATTTGTAATAGCCAACATGCATATTCCTAGCAGTCAGATGTATTCCACTGCACAGCTGTGCACCTCTGCCTCTGGTTTTTTTCAGGTGCACGTTCCTCCAAAAGGCAAGTTCTGTGCAGCCAGAGTAGTTTGTCTCAAGTGAGTGTTGGTTCATTGCTGGCTGAAGGGAGGAAGACCCATTACTGTTACCCATTACTCTGTTAAGAGTTAACTAATTATCCCCAATAACTCCAGCCTTTAGAATGGGAAAGTAGCACACAGCTTTTATAAATAAGAATTACTGACCTTTTTAAATAGTTTCAAAAGAAGAAACTCTGCATCAAATGTGAGTATAATTTAGGAACTACTACATAGCAGCAAAACTACATTAGACTTTCTGATTTTTCCATGGTATCCTTGGATAGATACACCACCCAGTAGACCATGTTAAATGCTCCGAAGGTAACAGGAAATAAAATGCGTGCATATTTGTCTATCTTACTCGTGCCAGAGTGGGAGGCAGGGGGAGGAGGTGGTGTGACAGCAGATGGCTTTGCAGATGCTCCTAATGTATTAGGTGTGGTGGTCTGAATCTGCTCCAGTCTAGATCCAAGCAAGTGCTGAATGGAAGGGGATCCAGCTGTGGCATGCTGGGATACAAATCCAGTTAAAATTGGGGTAGAAGGAGGAGCTGGAGGGGTAGCTCTTGCAGAAGATAATGTCTCCGATGCGTTGATTCGTGTGAAAGGGTTGGGACTTGATGCAGAAAGGGAGTGGGGTGTAATGTCAGAAGACCCCTGAGCTACAGAGGGAGGCTGGACGGAGCTGTGCCTTGTGTCAATTCGGCTCCCACCATCAGCTTCAGACTGTACTGTGGCATTCGTTCTTTTCCTCACATTTGAATTGGCATCTGTACTCTGCAAAGTGACAAAAAAATACTAGTCATTCTTAAAATAAACACTCAAACAAAAGCAATGGAAACTATAATCAAGCACTATCCGAGTAATACTCACAAAGATAACCAGTAGCTTGATCCTGAAGCACAGAGGTACTGAAAACTCATGAAAATAGATTTAATAGCATAAAAAGTGACAAACAAGAGATCCTTTTACCTGTGGCTGGAATACCAGAGTGAAGACATCTATATGCATCACACTCCATGTGATGCAGTACCTATACAAACTGAATACCATGAAGCTAAGGATTCTCAGGTTAGAGTCACAGCTTTTTCCAGGCTCAAGCTCCAACCAAGATTCTCTGATGTCTACCTATTTCTCTGATAACATAAAAACATTCTAGATGCAACTTACCAGCCATGAAGGTTTATTTCTGCTTTATCTCTCCAGAAAAAAACTAAGATATACTATGAACTCTAGTCTTCTACAGTAGAGGCTGTTAAAATGCAAATAATTACCAAACCAAGTTACCGCATCGCTGCTCTTCCAGAATTAAAGCCAGGGCTTTTTCACATCAACCACAGGCAATAAATTCCCCAGGCACAACTGAACCAGGGAATAAATTAGTCTTTCATCAACTACTCCTCTCCATTCATTCATTAAGAGAAGTGGTGAATTCTTCATCATTCAGTGTCTTCAGGCAAGTCTGGATGTCTTTCTGAAATATATTCCTCAACCAAATAGTACTTATTAGGCTTCATGAGAAAATGAAATACAGATAGGGAAGTACAAGAATAGGAAATCCATCAGAATTTAATATTCTACTGACTTTTCGGAGTGGGACTCAGCCTCTGCCTTTCTTCTCTGCACTTAAGAGGAAGACTAACATCTCCTGAACTTCTTTCTGGAAAGATACCTAAAGAATTCTGACCTTCAGCCCTGCACATAAATATGATATAAAACATATAATACTTTACATTTACATTTTTACATTAATAACTTCTAATTAAGAAACTAACTGCTTTCCAGAAGACAAAGACTTAAGGACAGATAGGGTACACAGGTCTAAATGCAGACAGGACAAAACAACTATTTGTTATATATAAAAAATCCTATGTTTTACGCCTCTCTGATGATACCATTCCCAAGAACTGCCTTGTACCATACCGACTGTGCCTTTGGCTCCCCTTCCCTCTAACCTTTTCCAGAGAACTCTGCCAAAGCTCATGGCACAAATCAAAGGGAAAGAAAGCAGGCAGCGATGTCTTTCCTCCTTTGTCCAACAGCAGTTCTCTCCAGCCAAGGGACAGAGCAGTAACAGAGAGCAGGTTAGGTGTTATTCAAGGCACTAGTAGTACCTCGAGTAGTGACAAGAGTGACACTGTGTCTGTCTGCTACATCAGTTGTGCTTCGCTGTTCTGCTCAAGGAAACAGAGAAATTGAAGCTGAAAAGAAATCTAAAAAAATAATTTAAAAAAAATCAAATCGCTTGTATAGTATTCCCATCATGACCAAAATGCTGGCCCCTAATCCTGCTAATTGCAGTACAAATCTGTCACTGGCAATACTATTGGCCTGAATTTATCTGAAACTGTCACAGCTTTATGCCTGTTCATGGCTGATGTATTTGCCAGCTCACAGTTGATAAATCAAAGAATCCCTCTTCAATTTCAGTTTTCCTTCCTGCATAAAGCATGCCAATCCCTTTTATTTACTCTTCTGCATCTGCAATCCAAAGAAGCAGAGGACTGGAAGAAATACCAGAAGAAACTGGTATTTCCTGAAAGAAACACTAATTTTACTGTTTGATAGAGAAGCCTCAGTCACTCTTTGGGAAGTGCAGAAGCACACACAGGTGTGTAATATGAATACTTTCATACTAGCGTTGTCAATGAGCCAGGAATAGTAAAGCCGTTTTCAAGACTGCTAAATTGAAATGATAAAGTACAATCAGGACAGGGGTACATTTACTAGAGACTTGGTAATACCTGATGGAGTGCTGCATGTCACTTGAAGGCTTGCAAAGCTAAGCAGATGGAAGTCATCAATGCTCACTGCCCAAAACAACAGCTCTGCGCTGTGGAGAAGCCGGCACTAGTCAATGAGAGGAAGTGAGTTTTACCTTCTACGTGAGAATCCTTGGACAACCTGGCTTTGCTCAAGTATAAGTCACCCACTGAGAAGCTCTCAGGCACTGCCTGGGAAGCAAAAATCCACGGCCTGGGACAGGGGTTGCAAAGTAGAACTGCACTGGAAATAAGATGTGTCTCGATTCCTTCCTGTTCTCTGCCTACATTAGACAAGTAGCTTAGAAGTGCTGCTGCTGGAGAATAGAATTGCCACATCTTCAGTCACTCCACATGCAAACATAAAGACTGGTCTGAAGAGCAAAACAATAAATTAAGTGCAATTAATCTACAGAGGCACCATTTAATGTTTTTCCTCACTCGTACTGTCACCTGTTTTCAACAACCATCTCAATATACTTCCCTTTTGTGCACCATCAACTACAGAAACAGGTAAGACAGACAGGTAACAGTCAGGCTCCTCACATTCCAGACATCTCCCTTTCTGTCGCAGGAACTTGTTTCTATGAATACCTTTGCATAATACCTCATCTTCCCTCCCCACTTCAACTGCTTTCTAAATGACCAAATCAGACCTGCTGCTATTTGATTCACTACTTATTTTCCATTACAGTCTCTATTGTAGAATAAAAGTATCTATACTATTTCAAATGGTCAAAATGAGTATCTGTGTAAAAGCCTTCTGGGCATTCGCTTTCTTATTACTGACACAGAAAACTTCCAATACTTCAGAAATCCTAAGTTTAGAAAGAAACACAGTCTTCTCATAACCTACACATAAAGCCCAAATAGATAACATTGTAAGATCACAAAATATCACAGCATAACAAGCACCAAAAGTATGGGTACATTTTTTGTTAATTCTCTGGAAACCACGTTCCAATCACTCAGAGCATGGATATCAGAAATGGCATTTCTAAAATCCTCCACAGACAGTGTATCACAGAAACCCAGTTGTTCTTGCACAATGTCATTGTAATAGTTTGGATTTGTGTTCTTGAGCTGAACCTTGTTCTTGAAAGGTACTGAAACAAGCATGCTCCATGGACCACCCAGGTCCATGCCCTGTCAAAGCTGAGCAGAATGCACACTCCTTGCCAGGTTGGCCTCACCAGCACATCGACCATCACATCCCCTCATTTATGCTTTCCTTGCACTTGTTTTACTCAAGATAGTATCATGACAACAGCTCATTCTCCTCATTCAAAGCACTCAGGTATCCCTCCTTTTTGAGTTGTACAGTTCAAAAGTTTCTAGCAGAAATTCTTATTACTGGTTTTATACACAGGGCCCTTATATATTTCTCTATTCAGCATTACAAAGATAACTCTCTTCTGCCTACATTAGTCTATTTCTCCTCTGTACAGAAGCTATTTCACAACTCTACATCATCTGAAGATTAGTGCCAAGGTCACTAATAAAAATATCGAACAAGCCTGATCCTGTGGCAAGCCTTAATGAACCAAATTCTGTTGTAAAATATAGTAAAATACAACACTCAGTTTGTATTAGGAAAACACTTCACAGACATTTCAGCTATGGGATACACCGCTAGTGAAATGCTAATGCAATAATAACAATCTGACCAACAAAATTATAAATGTATGCAAAGCACTTGCTACCTCCCAAAATTATTTCACTTAATCTTTTTTAAAACGACAGCAAGAAACACAAACCTACTGCCTTTTAGTTTGGAAGCACTGATCATGTTTGCATGGCAAGGTTTGCACGGCAGAGGGGCCACAGGGGTGGCTTCTGCGAGAAGCTGCCAGAAACTTCCCGTTTCTGACAAACATACACCTGCCGCCCATGGAGGTTCCTGTGCCAGGGTGTGGAGCAGCCTGTTTTTGAAGGACTGCACTCCACAGAAGGGACCCACACCGGAGCAGCTCATGAAGAACTGCAGAGCCTGGGAAGGACACACGTTGGAAAAGTTCATGGAGAACTGTCTCCCCCAGGAGGGATCTCACACTGGAGCAAGACAAGAGTGTGAAGATTCTTCCCCCTGAGGAGGAAGGAGTGGCAGATATAACTTGTAATGAACTGACTGTAACTGCCATTTCACATCCCCCTGAACCACTGTAGGGCAGCAGATATTAATTCAGGAGTAAAATTAAGCACAGGAACAAGGCTGCAGGGAAGATGTTTTAAGATTTAGTTCTTATTTTCTCATTACCCTACTCTGCTTTGACTAGCAATAAATTAAACTAATTTTCCCCAAGTCGAGTCTGTTTTGCCGATGATGGTAATTGGTGAGTGATCTCTTCCTGTCCTTATTTTGACCCATGAGCCTTTTGTTATATTTTCTCTACCCTGTGCAGTTTAGGAGAGGAGTGATAGAGTGGCTTCAGTGGGCACCTTGTGTTCAGCCAGGGTCAACCCATCACAGGCACAAAAGCAAGAAATACAACATGAAAATCAAATAGCAGCCAAATGAAAATGCAAGCCAAGAAAGGAAGGGATTATCCAAGTAAGGGTTCTTTTATGAGGGCAAGTCAGGAAACCACTCAATTGTCCTGAGCCAACAGGACTGCCGTGCTAGTCCAGACGGGGCTCCACAGGAAATACTAAGTGCACATTTTTTACATTCTCACTCTAGATTCAGAAAGGTTCTGATTTTCTGGAGGCATTTCAGTAAGACTTTTGGGAGACATTTAAAATTGTGTAGCTCAGGAATGCAAAATGGGAGCCTGGAAACTACCATAACATTCAATCTATTACACCATGCAGCACCAGGCTTAATAGATCTGATGAAGATTGCCTTTCTATAAAAACAACAAATTCTGCTTAGGTAAATGACACCTCACCCTTCCTTTGAAATAGCCTATCCATCTGATAGGTCCAACCCACTGGTCCAACCAATTCCACACAAACCAGAAACTCTGATCATAACCACCAGGAAACCAGAAGTTGTAAGAACTTTGCTCTGATATATCCTCCTTCAAGAGGAAACTTTCTTGCTATAGATCCTGTCAGGAGAATTCAGCCTCTGAACCTTTACCGGCAGAAACACTGTGGATGAGTTTTAGAATTTTGGGTGATTTGAGTGCACAATTCCTGTCCATGCAAAAACGAAGTCCTCAAGAGCTCTGAGAATACATATATTGTCCTAATTGTAAGACATCTTCATTAGCTAAAGCTCTGTGGTTGGCTAGGATACACTAATGCATATTTTATTTTTAACAGCCAAGATTGGCAACAGTGAAAACTAAACTCCAGCCTTGATGGGAGTTCAAACATTTATCACCAAAACTTTGATCATGCCAGATGTAGATAGGTGAGTGTAGTAAAGACAAGGAACTGACCAAATACGGGAAAATGCGGACTACAGTCTTTTTCAGAAGAGATTGCTAATCACTCCTCCTTTCTAACCAAATGAATACTTCATTAGAAAATACAACTAAAAAAAGAAAGCAAAACAAAAAATGTGTTCAGTAAAAGAGGTTTAGGAAACTCCCATCCTATACATAAGCATACTTCACTGAGGACAAAGGAAGCTGTAGGTTCAAATTCAGTCAGACAAATTTTGTCACACAGCATGCAATATGCGAAAAGCTTTTGAAGTATTTACTGCTTTAAAAGGCATAGAGATTTTGCTTTAATTTTAAGTATGACATGCTATTTCTCATGGATTTTATCTTTAAAAGAACTAAATTAGGGAAAGAATCATTGAGTACAAATTCTTCCTATGTGTAATGTCCTGACACAGAATGCCCTTTTGCTAGTACTAGAACAGAAAGTCCATTTCATTTGGCATGAAGATAGGACATCTACATCAACCTTCTTACAAGTGTGTGTAAAATGTGGTAATTAATGCTGTATCCTTCCCTTGACCAGTGGATTCACATGCAATTAACCATCGATAAGACAATGAAAGATGCTGTCTGCATAGTTCAGGATAAATCTATACAATTTATTGTTAAATACTGTGGCAGACTTGTGGAGTAAGTTTGATGGTCAGCTTCTATGACAGAATGTATAGAACAAACAAAAAAATCCCTACAACAAACCTATTGCCAAAAATCAACCCATACCTCATTTGGTTTTCCATTTAAGCTCAACTTTGATGGATACTGCTGTTTACTACAGCACTAAAATGATGCACAAATATGAGTCGATCTAAATTCTTCAATATTTAACATGGTTTGTACACCATAAACAGCTGCTCACATAATGTGGAAATTCTGAAACTATTTCTAAGTCTATGTAAGCCTCAACTTGAGCCAAAAAAAATAAAGTACTGGATTGTTTTGTATGTATTACCAGTTTTTGACAAGCAAGGCAATTTTGCACTTCAATGAAGTCAAGATTGCAAATTTAGCATGAACTGAAGTAGCGTGCAGCAGCTGAGCTGAGGTTCAAGAGAAGGGGATCATCAGCACAGCAATATGCAGTACTGAACTGACAAACTCAGTCATCTTGTTACAGAACAAAGAGAGCTGGTAACAACCACACTGCACATTTTCTATGATAAGGCCAACCTAGAATCTGTAAAACAAACAAGAACATAATTTAAAAGTCACAAGCCAAGTCCTGGGGAGAATGCATCAATGATAAAAGTGATTACCAGGGCATCAGGGAACTTAATCCTTAGGACTGTATTTAAAAACAAAAGAAGTGAGAACACTGCAAGCCGTGAGAAATTCTTGTGTTGGTACAGCACTGTACAGTCAGCTGGTTCACGCAACTCAAGAGCATCCTCCTGTAGCCTGTTAGTGCTCTACATTGCAGCTTTAAATCAGTCACTGTAATTTTAAATTTCTTCATAGTTTTTATGATGGACACGTCCTTTTGCTTTGGGAATCTAAAATAAGCAGCTCTTACTGCCTGAGCTAACACAGTATCAGTAGTACTGAGCATGGAAAATCCCCTTCTTAGGCCCTCTGATCACTAGGAAGCACAGCCATCATCAACTCCTGAAAAACAGGTACACATTAAAACTAGAACGATGTATTGGCAATATAATTCAGATGTATTCTTCCAATCTGCCTCAGGACTCTTCGGAAAATCGCTCAGCAGTCGTGGGGTTGGATATACAGACACTTCTGAAAACCTGCGTCAGCCGCACCCTATGACAGAGCTTCACAGCGTCACTGACCAAGATCCCAGGGCTGGTTTTGCTCCGTTTGTTTACTCAAGTGGAGAGCTCACTGCTGCAGGTCAATACATTTTCTAGTTCACAACAGATCTCTGCCACAGGATATCACTAAAATGGTATCTCTCTCTGGGACTGAGGCAGTACAAAATTTAAAGCAGTAGCTTCTCTTTTTCCAGGGATAAACGCACAGCAGAATTTACAAGTCACAACACCACCATCTGGTACCAGTTCTAGTGGGAGAGAGAGCTAACACTTCGACATCCAGCAAGCAGCTGTCAAAGCTGGAGCGAAATGCCCCGGGTAGGATCACAGCCTAAATTACATGCCTTTGCAGAAGGAGCCACCTTTCAGCTCTGAGCTCTTTCCCGAGGCAAGACAGCTAAGTCACACTGTAAAAAGACACTCACGAAAAGATTCTGTTCTCCTCTAGTGCAACCCAGCAAACAGGAAGGGTACATGGGTTTGGTGATAGGAGACCGCTTCTCAAATCTGCCCTGACTGTCACAGGGATACCAATACAGGCTTTTCACATCTCCAGCGTTTCCCCACCACGCCACTGGATATTCTAGGACAAGTGGTCATCCTTCCTTGTTATAGATGTTGCATTCTCCACGCTTCAATCTTGCCCTCCCATTGCAATGCATGCACAGACAAGCTGCCTCCAAAATCAACTCCTCTCCTTCTCCCTGGCCCCATATAAATTATTTAATGTAACAAGAGCAGCTTCAGTAGGAACTTAACATGCCAAGGACTACCTAGCAGTCTGGCTACTAATCTAATTCTCCAGTATTGAAAAGGCAGGACTCGAGTCTGCTCAGACTCTCACGTGGGATTTGTGGGAGGCTGTATCTAACAGGCATGCTGGCCACAGAGTTGAAACGGGGTACGTATCCACCTAAGATGCATGGCAAACACTTAAGAAGCACCAAGTCAGTTCTATACATGCCTAGCCAGGGAAATTTAGTAATTAAGCCCTTCAGGTGTCTAATCACCATTTTGCATACTTCATCTCAGTAAGTAAAAAAATGAAACCCAAACACAAAACCAATCAGTCAAAAAAAAATTTCCCGAAAAGGGCACCACAATCAAAGCAGTTTTTGAATTGGAAATAATTTTAATTGTTTATTAGAATAACCAGGCACGTAACAAGGAGGTGTTAGTAGAATGAAATTAAAAGTGAACAGTCAATAAACATCTTTATGCTTTCATGTTAATTTTCCATGAATACAATTAGAGTCTTTCATGACAGCACTACCAAAACTTCAATGAGACACAGATTAATTAGTATGTAGGAAAGTCAGTAATGTATTATATGAGAGCATGGGCTTCCCAAACTGGGAGAACCCAAAACAAAACTTAATCCAAATGAAAATTCATGCAAAAACTGGAAGGCTTAGAGCAACCAAAAGTCTGACATTACTGTTTAGCTGCAACAACAAAATTGTTTGTATGGTAATTTAGTAATATTTACCTATTAAAATCTACCATAGCGGTTTTTATCCTTACCAATCCTTCCTAAGAAAACAGTCTGTTCTTCTGGGAGGACATTGTATAGCCTGCCAAATTCACACTATTTGACATTTATCAGGGAAGCAGCATGTTGTCATCAGTGTAAATAATGTTGCTTGTCCCAAATCCCACTGAGTCACCATATTGACCTGCTGCGAGCAAAAGCAAAACTTGGAGGAGAAATCTACCCTGTTTTACTACTATGTTGCAGAGCCAGTCAATCAGAATTTTACTGGAATAATACTAGAGATTTTGGGTTGCCTTACAGAACCCTGGAACATGACCAAGTAAATGATCCACCTGCCACAAAACACAATGAATTCTGGTCCATAGCTCTAGCAGTGCAAAGAGCAGTGCAAATCATTTGGAAAGGAAAAACAAAGGGGAGATAAGTGATAAGAGCCAGTCCACTATCCACTCTGTTCATTTTGCAATCTGAATCATGTGATGGGAGTGGAAAAGAGGTAAGAAGAACACTCCATTCTATGTTCTACCACTAGACGTGCCTAAAAGTGCACAAAGTAGAAGGAAAGTGAATTCGAGGTTATTAAAGAAACATAAATTACAAGAACCTTTTTTAAATAAATGGATGCCAAATTTATGCCAAATAAACCCATCCACCTGTATGCTGCCTAAAAGTCTTACACATGCAAACATATGTATGTATGTATATGTATTTAAATGTAAGTATGCATATATATGGTTCCTAAGCACTGGTGTGCACAATTCTTAAAGATTTTATTTATATTATGACAAAATTAAAGAACTGAAAACATCACTATTGTGGGGAACAAATCTATTAGCTTAAGACATGTCCTAATAAACTGTGGAGGTGATTTGTGTAACATCTCTGAAAGGAAGAAGAACGGCTGTTTAGGAACCAAAGACCTTGGTTATTTTCTGCATCTTTCAATTTTTGTTGACCTTAAAGCTGCAGTTAAATTTGCTTTAGTAGTTTGCTGAAAATGCTTGAAACACTCCTTGCCTTGTAGATTTTCCCAAGCCTCTCAATGGTTATTTCTTCTGATTCCCAGTGTAAAAATGAAGTCAGCCAGAAATCTCACACACAGCTGTGAAACTCAAATGAGATTTGGTGTTATTGGATGCACCAGTATTGAAAACTTTGTGAAGGGGAAACAAAACTAAAATTTAAATCTAAATACATGAAAAGGTTTAAGCAGAAAATATGAAGAGTCTTGCATTCAAAGACATCATTTCATACTATCACAGGGAAAACTATAAACTTCCCAACAATTTGCAGTGTAAGGATTGATGCTGGACAATCTGAAAATTTTACCTCTGTCACCATAAAGGATTGCCCTGCCTCAGTGTTTCTGAAATGCTACCATATATTTTTGACTACATATCATTTCCCTCTACAAAAAAAAGATTTTAAAAAGGGAGGAAATTGCCATTACATCAATATAAGACCTATCTGAATGCCTGCAACTAGTATTGGCAGGAAAATAACATTATTAAAAAGAAACATCCACTGTATATTCTAAAGAAAAAAACCTAAGGAATATGGTCTTTTGGAGCATGGTAGTCTTTCTGTTTTTCTAGTAGATCATCACAATGACAGAGAAGGACATTCACACATATTTTTGGAATTAAAAACAATGGGATGTAGTATTTTTTAAAATAACTGCTTTATACTTTGGTTCCCAAAATAGAAGTCTTATCCTAACACTATTTAAAAAAACTCCTCCACTACTTACAGCAAACACTGTCAGGTATTTTAGCATCAGATGAGTAACAGCCAAGTATATCCTTCATATTTCCTTGCCTACTTTGTGACAGCTCATTCTAATACTTACAGAAAATTGAAGAATGATCAATTATAACATTTCCTAGTAAGGCTTGGAGGAGTTAGCACTCCAGAAGGACTTTTTGTTATCAACCAGGTGTTGCAACTAAACTCCTGCTTTCTGTGTACATTAAAAAAAAAAAACAAAACAAAGCCAACCCCCCCTCCCCCTCCAAAAAAAACCCACAAAAAACACTTCTGCTACAACAAGAAAAATCTTCATTGCCCACCTTTAAATCCCAACAGTTTTGATCAAACACCTCACCATTTTTTACCTTCATTATAACTGAATTCTGGAATTCAGTGGAGTCTACACCACAGTTAAGTTGGGTCAGAATCTAGGCACAAATCCCATACTACATTTTCTACTTCCATTAATTACTCTGCTCACTTTGCAGTAGAGAAATGTTTATACTTAGAGTTTAAATTCGTTCCACAACCTAAACATTTTAAAGGTAGAGTAATATCAGGTTGTTGAAGAGAGACAAAATTTTTTAATACAGCACTTTAATTTGTGCTATTTAAAAAGATATATTATGTGAAATATTAACTTTTTTTTTAATTTTATGCTTCACATTTATGCTCAAATCATATTGTTTGAGCACATATTTAGCTTTATACATCACAAACAGTGCCAGTTGATCAGTAGAACTAAGTCTAGTGAACCAAGTAAAAAAACAAACAAAACAAACAAAACAAACAAAACCCAAAAAACAATGAAACAAAAAACCCAAAGAAACCAACAATAAAAAAAAAACACAACCAAAATCAACAACCAAAAAAGCCCCAAATGAACACAAAACACTCCTCTCCCACAAAAAAAAACCCCACCCCTTTCCCCCCTCCAAACCCCAAAAAACAAAGCAGCAAAACAACAAAATGGCAAATAAAA
Source organism: Cnemophilus loriae (assembly GCA_013397755.1). Lineage (NCBI taxonomy): Eukaryota > Metazoa > Chordata > Aves > Passeriformes > Corvidae > Cnemophilus > Cnemophilus loriae. Next base: position 461,033 of record VZTF01007526.1, read on the forward strand.
TTAAGAAAGCTTAAAAAGCCCCACAAAACATTGTACCTGAGCATCACGGCTAACAAAATATTTTATGAACCATTTTGGATCTATTCTATCTTCAGGTATCCAAACATTCAAACTTCCCACCAAGTCACTGCAACCTTCTCCCAGGTGATCAATCTCTCCTATCTTTCAAGTAGACTTTAGTACAAATTGTGCCAGTTGTTTACAACCTGCATCTACTCTCATCCTACCTAAACCTGATGCTAGCATATCTTGACTGTATCACCAACCATCAACTACGAAAATGTTGACTAATGAAATCAGAGCAGCAGAAAATTGTTGACATGTCAAAGAAATTATTCACACGACACAGCAGCCTCCATTTTTACAGTCCTGTCCTTGCATTTAGATGAACTCTATGCATTTCTTGAGCCTGATGTCCTCCATTAGAATCTGAGTTTTAAACGCCACTGCCCTAAAACAATCCAAACTGTAACACCCTAGGCAGTGGAGAAGTAGTGAAGCAAAAAAAAAAATGGTCACTATATTTAAAAACTGAAATGGTGATCTAACCACAGGACTGTTTAAGTTACACTAAGGAGATAGTCTATGCCCCCACATAAGGAGTCCAGTAACCAGGTCTGTGGGCCAAGTATTGCCATCAAGACCGAGCTGCTCTTCAGATACTTCCATTCGCATTTGAGGGAGCAAGGTTTAGCTCCATTTCACTATTTCCTGGGACAAAGGAAGCTATTATTCTACAACTCCAAAGAAGGAGCAAAGTAAGTAAGTGGTACTACTCTAGGTCTGGTATGTTTTTTGTACCTCTCTTCTATGTATTCAAGCAGAAGTTTTGGTCCGGAGGCTAGAATTTTCAGTTTCACTTAAAGTCTTGACCTTAGACACAAGAGTGTATCTGCTGACATCTCATCATTAATAAACTTCAGCGATTAAGAACAACAAAAAAAAATGGCACACACACTAAAAAAAAAAAAAAAAGAGTATCCTACCTATAGCCTCACGATTGTAGATTGTATGCAGCCCATCAGAACAATTTATCAGGCCCAATCTTTGTTCCATAAATCAGGAGTTTGGGGAACAGAGCTGGCCATCTGCCAGATTAATTGCTCTAGATATCTGTTCACCAAGGGCTGCCAAAGGATCTCCTCTTTTCTCCCACCCCACCACACAACTTGAGCTGTGCCCATGTATGACTAAAAGATAAGTATTTCATACCAGAGAAAATACGTCTGAATCACACAAAAGCAGTATGCAGGTTGTCCACATGACAACATTTCCTGTGAACTTGCGAGGTGGATGCCAGCCACATACCACCCAAGCAAGGAGAGGAGTGTGTGCCTATATGGCAGTGAAGAGCTTGACCCCTGAGTTCCCCCATTAGATGCTACAGGGCTTGCTAAAGATTAGATGACATTTAACTGTCTTCAGAAAAGAGGAAGAAAAATTGAGAGTTACAACCTACTTGTGACTGAGTTTGAAGAAATAATTCCATTCAAAAAGGTTTTTTTGAGTCTGACCTGATTTTTCCCGAGTTTCACACTCTTTTAACAAACAGCTGAGGTTGAAGCTCATGTTACCAGTGTTTAGGAGTCTATTTTTTGAAGACTACTTTTCAGTAGCATTCTTCCTCTCCAGAACTGGGTAGGTCTTTAAAAATAAACTTCATAGGAATACAGTGAAAAGGAAATAGTACAGAAGCATAAAAATAGACTCAGGAGACCAATAACAAACTATAAATCATTCATTTCCATCACACATTGACTTGAAGCAACATTTCTGCTTATACTAAAGAAAGCAGTTCAGAACATTTAGGGATAGGTTCATTCCTTCTAACCAGAAAGCATTGTAACTTACTCCCAAAACAAGGAAATCACAGGTAACCATGGTGTAAGTTACCTCTCCTGGCTTAGACATATTTCAGTGCTATCCTGCTGTGCCTGACAGAAAGTCTGTCCAAGTCCATTGTGTATTCAAGGCAGACCTCAAAAAAAGCTTGGGTCCTACTCCTGGGATGTCTTCCACAGACCTGCACTCCTCCTTATTGAAACACACCAAGTTTGTATCAAAAAGTAATAAACAAGAAGAAGAATTGAAATGGGGTAGGGAGGGGAAGGAGTTTAAAAAAAATATTGAAGATTACCATGGCTAAAGTCAAATCAAGTAATAAAGGAAAACAAACTGCATCTGCAGCTATTGCAGGCTTGCTCCTGCCACCCTCAGCCCAGTAAATTAGCTTGATTGCCAAGATTTTTTTTGTTGGAATTAACACAGTTCAGACTACTTAGCTAGCCTATGAACTGCATTTAATGTTTACTTTAATCAATGTATTCATCAGCCACACCCATTATGTGGCTCCAAAGGAGTAAATATAATTACATAAGAGAATAACTTAGAAAAGCAGATAGCCCACATTTGCTAGAGTAAAGATTTATTGGTTCTAGTGAAGAAATATATAATATGAAGTAATATATCCAAATCATTTAATCAAAATGATACATTATAGGAGTTGCCTTTGATCCAAGCCAACTCGAAAAGTTGTTTCAACTGAAAAGAGAAAAATAACACACCACTAAAAATTCTAATTAGCATGAGTAATATATGATCTGATTCAATATAGAAAACCCATTTTAATTCTATGGTCAGAAATTGGTCAAAGACATACCTGTCGAAAAAGGACTTCTAATAATGTGCAATTTATCTTTATTTTACCAAAGTATACTATTAATATGCCTAATTTCTAATATCATCAGATAGAAAAATCTTCATGTTCTATAGCTAATCCAGTTTCATAGGTTTCACAGCCCAACTTGCTCCCTCACAGAATCCTTCAAGGACAATCCCACTATGTTACTTGAGGAAAAAAAAAGGTCAAATGCGTGAAACCATCCAGTTACTAATGCAGAACCAACAGCTCATAAAACAAAACCCTTATTTAAAAGTATAATATCACCATCTTTGTTTTCCTTAAAAACCTCAACTACTCTGTAATTTTTCAGGGGACCTATACAGATAGCACCTCAATTGCAAAAAAAGCAGGCAGACACACCTGTATGACATTTCAAGGCAGGCTAAAGTACAGGGCTAACAGGCTTAAGACAGGGATCTTCCCCCTCAGTTAGTAGAAGATCCAAAGCACATTGCAAATAGTGAGATATACAACAGAAAGAACTGTAAGGTTTAGGGATTCAGGCACCTTCTTTCCCAATTAGCATACACTTCCTCCCTGGGCTAAATGAAAATTTTTAATTTTGAGAGACTGGCAAATTATAGGCAAAGTCTGCTTGAAAAAAGTTTCAAGTTTAAAATGCAACTTTTCCTTGAGCCCTGGCAATTCTACTTCTATTAACAGAATTTCTATCACAATAGTGCCAGCATAGCACAGTTAGTTATTTAAACACTAACTGGGTCAAGAAATCAAGCCTATCATTTATCTATTGAGAAAAAATGTGCAGATTTATGCTAAGAAACATTGCTTACAGATTACATGCTACAGTCCAGCTATTGTCCTGCATTCTTTGTGTACCACAAACTCACCACCAATCTCAGTACCAAGGAAGCTGAGATTTCATTATCACTAGTAAATCAGCACTTACCAGACAGTATAGGTGCAGAACAAAAAATCAGATTCATAATAAGGAATAAAGAAATAATATAATGATAATAAAAGATAAAATAATATAATACATAATAATAAGGAATAAAGAAAATTCTAGATTAGTCCTTATAAGCAAAATATAGCAAGGAGTATTTTACATGCCGGGTTGGAAAGTAGAGTGTAACATCCACATTAGGTTCTAGAGCATTAGAGCAGTGGTTCTAGCTTCTGCTCTGCACAGCAGGAGACCAGAAGCAATCCTCTAGTCACAGAAAGGATTGCACAATAGTTAAGCCAGTAACTGTGGGCTCACCTTGTACACCTGTCTTGGAAGAGCAAGGTCTCAAATCTTAGTATAGGCATAATTAGGGAGAAAGCCATGAAAAAAGTAACTGTTCAAGGTGCAATCAACACTATCACTCACTTACATGCTCACAACATTAATGTGTCACCCTTTGCTCCCTTGAGTGCTTTCAAAATCTCCCAATATGTGAGAACACTACCACATTTATCACAGCAGTATTAATTAAGCAGTGGAACAGAACCATTCACGTCTCATTTTATCTGTCTTTCAAGCTGGGTGAAGCTGTGTGTGTTCTGTTGCTGCTGTTTTTAAATTAATAATAATAGTAATAGTAATAATAACAATAGTAACAACAACAACAGTAGGGGAAAAAAAAGAGACAAAGAGGAATTGCTTCAAAATGTGTATAAATGGCTGAGCATTATACACTACTAACTTAAAGCAATTCTGTCCATGAATCAAAATGCTTTTCTGAAACATCCATGAGAATAAGTCTTATTAAGCTACCTGAGAAAACTACTGTTTGTCCTATTGTTTTAAATAAAATCTTATAAATAAACCTAGGATTGAAGTGTTGTTATATAACTTATTTTCCTATGCATGCAAATGAAACCTATCACCAAAACCAGTATTTACTTACACTCCTCAGGAGCAGCCAAGATACTCTGCTAAACTTCACGCTGCAGTCAAGAACCTTAGCATAAACTCATAGCACTAATACCTCTGTGTACAAGGTGAACTACATGCTACTATAAACTAATTTCTTGGCTCCTGTCTCTTACCAGCAGCCAATGGAGTTACAAATAACAAACTCTTCAGGAGCACATCTATCCTTTTAAGCAGAAATGGAAGCTAACAGAACAACACAGCCAGGAGATTGAAAACAGTATCTACAGTAGGAGAGCAAAGAAGAGGAAGAAAAATGGAAGTGGGTGGACAGCAGCTGAGCAGCAACAGAAAATGGAAGGGGTGGGAAGACAAAAATGAGAAGATGAATAAGGAAGGAGACAACCAAGATGTGAAAAGAGACAGAAGACAAAATTAACAAGAGTTAGTCTAAAACTGCGCTTCTTAAATCCTGGCTCAGCCAAAGGAAATTACAAAGGCAGCCTGACAGGAAGAGTAAGTAAATTACAATGCTGCTGTCAGCGTCTGACTTCTTGAGTGGCGTTGCCAAGAGTCAGTCATGACTGGGAAGTACTGGCCTACAGCGTGGCTGGGACAGGTCTGCAATGACTGTGTTAGCCATGTGTCTCGTGAATAGATGCAGCAGAGAGTAAGCACATGGGAATGGGAAAAGGGAGGAAAGGACAATCACCAGTGAGCTCAGCTGGAAGTGAGATCGAGCCTTTATTAACTAGTCCACACACTAAAACAGCTCCCACACAAGTCACACTTAATCCAAAGCATTAGGAGAGCATTTTGTTAAATAGAGCCTCAGAAACTTATCAGGAATTGAGGTGAACTACTGTGCAAAGATATACAAATTACATAAAAATTATATCTATGGTAGACAAAAAGTTTCCATCCAGCATTCTTCAAAAATTCCTGAAATTGCAACTGATAGAAAACTCTTGATAGGCAACACATGCAATGCAAGGAGAACTGTGATGTTTAGGGAAGTGCTCCAAGGTACAGCTGCAATGCTTTAATATATTTTAATTCATTAAAGACATTAGCCACATAAGATAACATGCTGCCCTTATAATCTGCAATATCTTGGCCTGTAAAATCGGTCCATACAGAATCAATGTGTAAAAGGAAACCAAGTTTCCTCAAGATACCCATCCTAACTGACCTTCACTAAAACACAAATAAACATAGAAGAGATTGCAGGCATGGACGGACACAATCACCACCTCTCCCTTGAGTTCATTTAATAATGCAAACAGGAATTAAATAGTGTTTTACAGGTTTTTATAATTGAATATAGTGTAGTATTAGCCTTCCATTAAGCAGACGTACACTACAGCATCATTAGCTCGAAGGGAAGCTGGGAGGAAGCTAAAGGCCTATTTTTACTGAGAAACTCTACCAAAAACACAGAAAATGTTTGCATAAGCTGAAAACATACCGTGAATGTCTCTTCTGTACTTCTTTTTCTTTGTACTGGAGCAACTGGAAATTCAAGAAGGGACTTTACCGTCTTCCTTTTGGCTTTTTCCATTTGAATGTTAGTAAAATAGTTGACAGCAGCAAACTCAATAAGAGCAGAGAACACAAAGGCAAAGCAAACCGCTATGAACCAGTCCATGGCAGTAGCATAGGATACTTTCGGCAGTGAATGTCTTGCGCTGATGCTCAGCGTCGTCATTGTCAACACTGTGGTTATTCCTTCAGAAAAACAAAGCAAACACACTGTTGAATCAAAGTAAAACAAAGTCAGAACTGGCAAGCAGCTTCAAACAAAGAATTTTAAATCATTTGTGAGTCTTTCCCTGCTGCCTGTGAATACTGCATTAGCTCTAAGTCATGGCAGCCATCCCATATCCATGAGCAGCTAGGCCCACAAAACAGTTAACCACTTTTTAAAGGAGGCACAGAAAGCCATGACTTCAGCAGATCATCTACAGTTCACACGAAGAAAACACAGAAGCCTTCGTTTCATATTTTTTTCATGTCAGGTTCAGTAGAATTTTTTACAAGTTATTTTCTAAACACTTGAATAAAATTTAAATTGTTCAGTTGGAGAGTACTCCTCAGACTGCTACAAAAATATTACTTTTCCTGTAAAGGGTTCTGAATGCCACCTATTATTCTGTATCTGTGCCTCTGATCACACTTGTAATCCAGAAGCCATCAAGTCATGACAAATTATTCTGGTGCTAAGGAAGAATATTATGTGAAAAACTCTGTTAGCTAAGAAACCACCACTTTTTTTTTTTTTACAGCCTTCTGCTACTAGTCAGCCAATGAAATTTAATTAGAATTTCATCTACTGAAAGAACAACTTTAATTAAAAAGTGTGCAAGCATGAACACTGAACTCAAAATATGGCCACTTCATGGTAGCACTTCAAATGCAAATACATGTATAAAAACAAATTAATAGGGTCTTTTTTTCATCCAAAATATCCCATGTCATACAAATGTAAAACCCCAAGTATGTAGTGAACACTGCATAAATCCTAGCATGATAAACTCAAGGATGAGTGACTACAAATGGAGATGTCTTTACTCTTATGGAAAGAACACTGTACCCATTCTAATTCAAGATGCAGTTCTTATGCTCAGAAGAATTTAAACTCATTAAGAATATGTTTTTCAACAGATTCCTCACATCCCTAATTGCTAAATTATGGTATTCCATCAAGGTAATGTCATAAAAAAAAGCTTCATCTACACACTGCCATACAGAGAACTGATCATAATGAAATCAGTCCTTCCTAGTAAAGAAGAAAAATGAAAAAAGAGTAATAGCTAGGTCATGAGAGCTCAAAGGGTATGTCAGAGTTTTCAGGAGGATAAAAAATACAGATGCAAGCTCACAAAACCTTCTTCAGTGGGAAGGTGTTGAAAACCCCACCACTGAAAATGTTTAAGTCTGAGGAAAAAAAAAATTATGTAAAGTTTTTTGGGTTTTTTTCTTACCCTGGAGGAGACCCATGTCTGTTTAGCCTTATTCTTTCTAAGGACTTGAGTGAATCTTTGTCCACTTCAAGCAAAAATTTTGTCTGAATTGTTTCTAGAAACATTTGTTTAATAGATGTAAAAATAGGGTAAAATGAAATAAATGACCAAACATTAACCAAAAACAAGGAGGAGGCGGGAGGCTGTGACAATATTAGCTTACTGATAGTCTTTATCAGATTTTTCCCTATTAAATCATTCTTCTGGAAGACTCAGAGCTGCCAGTACAACTGCCCCTGGATATGTGTCATAGGGATTTACAGGGTAGGAAATTAAGTTCTGGTAAAAATATTATATTTGCACATATACTGCATTTATCCAAAGCTAAATACAAGCTTCTGATTGGGAATGCACATAGACATTAAGTTTTAACATTAATTTTTATATTTAAATACTATTAATATATTTTATATGGTTAAAATTTGTTCTAAAAATAATGCTGTCTTTCCACTCTCCCACAATCACCAGATTTCAGGTGTCTGAAGCTCTGGCTGCAGAAATCACGAACCAACGTCCCTTAGTCCTTCGTGTTACCTTTGCCAAGTTCTCCCTAATCATGCAGTGTCCAATGGAATGATCTTTTGGTTAGCCTCTTCTGACAGCTCTTCTCGAAAGCTGGTACCAGAGCAGTATTATGGCTTCACTCCTATCTCTTGCCTATCTCTTTTTAAAAAAAAAAAAAACTTTGGAAAACAGGGCCCCTTTCATAATTTGTCTCAAAACTAGGAAGACACTTGCTGCCATATTTTCAGTAACTTGCTATCAAATGCATTTTAGTGACTTATCTGTATGTTACTGGAAGTCCAAACTATTTTTTTATTAGTAGTAGTAGTATTTTTTAGCTTCACATATGGATATAATTACACATATTACATATATTGCTCCATAATCTGTATGGAAAAATTCATTTGGTCAGTAAATAAAAATTCTATATTTCCAGTTCATGGCAATACTCCATTCAAAAAAGTACCATTATTTAACACAACTGCAAAGGCATATGAAGTGATATACTAGTTTGTCTAATGTAATGATTGAGTTGAGAGTTAGTGAGGTTCTTATTAGGTTTACAGGTTGTTTCTCCCTATAACTAATCATCAACCTTGTCTCACTTCGATACAAAACAGTGTTCTGACTCCAGTTACATGTTTGAATGGGACATCACTAAAAACATTAATTCCTATCACTCTTGCCAGCCTCTATTACTCTATAGAAAGGCTTTTAGTAGAAAATTCTCTTCCTGCTTTAGACTACAGTACATTATGAACTCAAGACATTTATCTATAAAGGCTGCTTTTAAAATGTTTTTATCCTATTTCTTTGTTAGGAAACATATTTCCATTTAGATTCTTACACTTGGTCTTCAGAAGAAGATTTTCTGTTATTTTCACTGTAGCATCTCATTCAAGCTGTATTTTGAAGAGGGCAATTTTAATATCTTGTGATCATTTTGCTTTTGTAATTCATTTTCACGATGGCAATGGTAGAAAGGAAAGAAAAGCACTAAATATGAAATTACACCAACAGAATCTAAGCCTTACTCATAGCAAGCTTCCACTGATGACACAGATACCTCATAACAAGACACTGGAACATCTCACACACTCCAAATCAATTTATTTTACAAGTATTCTATAAAGTGTGAGTGCAAGTACTTACACTACTGTCCACTGGACGATAAACCTGATCTGGATGTAGACTAAGGACTTGAGTGTATTGCCCAGAGCCAGGTCCCTCCAGTTTGCTCCCTCAAGCAGGGAGAATCCCTAGAGCTGAGCAGCCATTTGCTACAGGTGACCGTGCCATCCTTCAGGTAATATATTCCAAGTTTCTCTTCAGATTCCAAGGATTCACATAACAACATTCTTCATACATCAGCAGCAAAATTCCCTCTGAATTTAAATTATTCCCTTGTTTCTGCAATAGCATGGAGTATACATACCCCAAGGCACTAAAAAGGCCTATTCTAGTGAGAGTTATTAAAAGAGCAAGTACAAGAAAAAGTGAAAAAAAGAAAATAATTACCAAATACAGTTCTAGCAGGAACGGATTCCTTATTTATCCAAAATGAAACTTGAGAAAGGATCACGGTCATAATGCATGGGATATAGGTCTGAATCATAAAATAACCCATTTTCCGTCTGAGGTGGAAATAAACCGTCATAACAATATATTCACCTAAAAAAAAAAGAAAATATTTCTCTGACTGCGTATAAAATTTGTGTTGCAGAATAACTGTTTCAGACTCTCAACTAGGATTGTTTAAGGTGATGCTATTCACACCACTTAACAGGTACAGAAAGATATCTTCTTTAGAATAAGAGTGAATGAAAGGTTTTTTTCAAAAAATCCTGTAAACAGTAGGTCCTTACCAGGAAGTTGATATTAAAAATACTATAATACAACTAATAGTGGATTACATTTTACAGTATAAGCATGATTTTAAAAATCCTTTTGACAGCGGTTGAAGAAGAGAATCCCAAGACACAATTTATCTACCTACCATAGTATCCATAACATTGTGGTACCTACCTGCTGAATAAAACAATAGGAACAATGATACACATCAAATGTTAGGCAAGCATCTCAGCTTTTTGCTAGGTTTATAAGTCAGCCCCACTATGATAATGAAACAAATGCAAAAATCATTGAGAAGAATTAAAAATACTCTAAATTTATCTAAAATGTTATCATTCGTATCAAGGAAATAGACCCAAAAAAGCAGTTTTACCATAAACTCAATAAACTGTCTAAATAAAGCACTACAGAATGAGCCTTTTGGGACAGCAAGGACTTTTTTTGTTAACTCATAATAATCTATATGCTGAGAAATAAATTTCTAGTGAATTGTAAAATGCCATTTTATCTTTGAGTAAAACATCCACAAAGCAATACATCAAATATATTTGCTTTATTGGTTTCATTTTGACTATCTCACAACACCCAAACCTGCTGATGCTCAGAAAATGATTCCAAATTTTAAAAATATTTTGGGAATATGCTTGTTTATCACCACACTGCTCATCAGTGATACTTCACTCATTTTGGATGCCTGTAGTTGCCATTTGCCGTATTTCTTACAGCACAAATCAGCAGAAGTATCTATTGTGACTAATGCATTTGTGCCTACCCTTATCTGACTAGAGGGTTTTCATGGTTTTAATAAACCATTCTGTATGCTGTACTTCTATCCTGAGCTGTTTGCACCACCAGACAAAGGAAGTCTTTTGCACATAATGTGGATACAGTGCTGAGAAATTACTTCCTCACCCAGGCATCCTCTTGACTCTTCAAACTGCATTTTAAGCAGTGATTAAATGCTCATTTTGTCCCTCGGAGTAATGATCTCATTCTAGCTTTCTGAAAGACTGTCGCAATCTACTGTAATGAATCTGCAAATGTAAATCTCAAGGACAGAATTCAGATTTACACTCTCAGCCCTTCATACATATCCTGTGACATTCAGTAGAATAACTTAGAGGAAGAAAAAGAAAAAAGCTTTGGGCAATGTTACAGGTTAGTTTTACCTCAAGTTGATTTTTACTGACAAGATTCCTACCTGTAATAGATTTAATAGTTTCAGAGGATACCGTATGCCCAAGCAGGTCATACTGCACTAAACTGGAAGACTCCTCAGGAACTTCCACTGACTTCTCAGGTCCTTTTGTCCAGGTATAAATCATTTCACTCTTTGGATAAGCATCTACAACACAGCATCAGTTTGCATAAATAGGAAACTTTTTCTCATGCCTTACTAAGAACCCAAGCCAAACCTACTGAAACCAAACAGTAAAACACACATGAACAACTTCAGAAGATATCCTTCCTGTTATGCTACCCCCAAAAAGCCACCCTCGGAGCAGAATACATAAGAGCTGAGGTTATATGTCAAGCATCACACATAAATTCACTTCACATATGAAAGTGAAGACTAAACGCAAATCCCTTCTGGATCAGCCCTTACTGGGCATGCAAAGCTTATCTTTATTTTAGCAATCTCTAGATAAATTTTTACTGTTAAAATATATGAATCTGGAAAAAAAAAAAAGAGTATGTACAAGGAGGATGTATTTTGAAGATTGGATGCACATTTTTTTACAGAAAAGAAAGATTATACTATAAACTACAATATTTTAAACTTCCGTTTAAAATATTTGCCAGAAACCACAGGTCAGTAAAAAATTCACAATAGCCCCAAAATAAGCACACACAAAGAAACATTTCACATTTAATGCAAAAGACATATCTCAGGGCTAGCATTCAATCCCTACACAGTCCAAACTCCTGTTAAAATTGAATCAAATCACTCTTACATTTGAAATGGCTACACATTATTTCAAGTTTCACTGTTGGAAATATCAGACTAGTGTTCAGCACAATTCCTGCTGAGTGGTGATTCTGTCTGAAGAGCTATGACTGTGGATAAGCCCCCACTATCAAAGCACCCCTATCATACAGCTCATACCGAAGACAAATCTTGCACCACCTGGTTTCCAGTCTCACTGTGGGAGAGACGAAAAATCATATCAGAGCAGTGTCTTTAATACCCCCGTTCAGGCTGACTACCCAGCTGTATAAGCTAAATTTATGCTGTGGAAAATCTCTGAGGGTTCTCCAGCCGTTTCTGACTTCAGAGCTCTGGGGTCAATGAAAACAGATTAATGTCCAGCCATCGGAGTGTCTAAAGCAGAGAGGTCAGTGACCAAGAAGGCTTAAAAGAATAACGAGATAGTTAACGGAGTGTACCAGCCATCTCCTGGGGGTGTCAGAGGTCTCTGCTTTGGATTCACATCAGGGAACCACAAATAGCCTCTCTTGTTTGTTATGCAGATGTCCCAAACTGTTCCTTCTATCCAAAGGCTGAACATTCTTCAAAAATCTACATCTGGCTTCAGAGCAGAAAAGGAAAGTCATCTGCACTAAGATTCTTCTCACCAGTTAAAAAGTTACTTATCTAGTCTAAACTTGCCATGCAGACTCTTCTTACAGGCCAGCAGACAGACAATTACAACTAGAGGTCAAATCTCTGCACATAACCTACACCTCTTTCTCAAGATGCCAATGTGCTTCCACTACCTGTAGAAAAAGTCAGCTAACCTGCTTCCCTAGGTGTCTTTTACCTGGCTGTTTTAAGTTAAGTTTGTCTTCTCCAGAGAATCTCTCATTTCACTGAGTATCCAATTCCTCCCCAAGAACCAAGAAAAACTACGTATTTCCAGCAACTGTGTATCCAGAATAGCGGGGTTTAAGGTAATAGCTGAATTACCACCTGCTTTTCAGTTCTCTGGGTTGAATTTTTGAGATCCTAAATGGAAGTCCCAAGGAACTTAACAGGAGTTTGTTGTCTGCATAGGGGTTGCATATCAAGACATATCCGTATATATTCAGAAAGTCTAGTAATTGCTCAAAATTTACTTCTACTATTTAAATTCTGTAGTTACAAGAAATTTCATAATTGCAACTTACAACTCCCAAATTTGAGAGGACAAGCATGACCATCCATGGGAAAATCCACTAATCTCATGGGACACTCTGCACTTATTGTAAGCCTATAATGGAACAAATTAAATAGTCTCTGGTTGCCATTTTGTCTAGGCAGTACAACTTTTGCATACAGTAATTGTAAGAAGTCAAACAAACACATTAGATACCTCATTGTGTACAGGATGGTGCCATTTCTCATTATTCTGAAGAGTTTATTTGGGGCTGTCATATTATGTGCAACAGACTTTTTCCCATTCCTGAAGAAAGTGTCAGGAGTCCATACCTTCGAAACCATCAAGTTGTTAAGTCTTAGAATTTCAATAGGGCCATCATATTTTAATCTTTTATCTACCCATGTCTGACGAAAGAAGACATCCATTGTATATTCCTGTATTAAATTGCAGAAAAACAAAGATCACATGTGCATGTGTGTTTCCTGTAAAAGAAGAAATCCCTCAGGAGCAAAGAAATCATTAGAAAAGAAAATCTTAAGTCCACTACACAAACATCTTTCCACCAATTAAAGTGTCTTGTGTACTTCTTCACAGCTTAATTTCTTACGTTAGTCATATCAATAAACTGCTACACATTTAATCATTAAGGAATAATTAACCTAATTAGGTTGCAGGAAGCAGGCAACTGAATTTGAAGCCAAGCATATAACTGGAAACAAAATGATCTCTGACAAGAACTGTCAACAGATTTTTAAAGAAAATATATCTATAGATTGGCTGCTGCTGGCTAAATTGAAAATACCAGGACAAATGATTAGTTCCACTTTAAAGTTAGGAAAGAAATGTAACTTCATCTCATAGAAAGTAAGCTTTTAACTGAGGAAAGCTAAGTAAGTCCTTTGCCACACCCACAAAACAGGGATAATAAATTATACAGAGATTTGCACATATATACATTTTTTCAAGGCATGTAACTATCCCATTAACTTCCTCAGAAAAGCCACTCAGATGCTCCAAAGAAAACATGCAAACAACTGCAGAACTACAGACACAGGCATATCATGGGAAATCATATATGAATGGATGGATGAAAGAAGGCATTTCTCATCTTGGGAAGCTAAAGCATTTCACAAAAAAGCTATCATGTGGCATTGAAAAAGGTCACATAGTAAGCTTTAAGTCCCTTCTAACATACGGTTTTGATTTTGTTGTTAAGCCAAACAATGTTTTCTGACTTCATTTCAAATTCTTCTGCATACTGTTTCCATTGAAATTATTTGTAAGGCCATATCTATTTGCACTGGCAAAGAGACATGTCTACTAGTGTAATGCATTTTAGGATTATATGTGTCTTCTTTTCCAAGTTCTCTTCATAGTTAATCCATGAAAAGTGTCTCCTCTAGTGTCATTTCTTGCTGGTGACTTCATGGCTCATGAGTAGCAGTTTCTGTTATTAGCTTCTACATGACAGATTTTGCAATACAAGATTTCAACCATTTTCATTACAAAATGAAAATGGGTACAAAAGCAACTCAAAAGACATTCTGATCATCCCCTGTACTGAGACCATATCACACTTCACTGTTGCAGCAAGTTTTATGAGTGCAGCCACATTCAGATTACATTGGGTCACTAACGGATACATTAACCAAAGAGTATTCCAGAAACAATTCCTGTATCCCTAAATAGCCTCCTAAATAATCCCTAATGAAGAAAGGGGAAATATCTGCTGTAAACTCTCCTTTTGCAAGTTCCTTACCTGTCTTCAGTCCATGTTCTCACTTCTGCCTGCTCCAGTATAACTAACAACTTCCCATGAAAATGAATCCTGAGAGATCCCAAGCAGCCCTCACTGTAGATTTGAGGCATATATTACTAGATTTCCTTGGGACCACATTCTTGTACCCCTTGTCACTCTGATAAGCATCATACTGCACATGATAACCAATTAAGAGGTAAGATGCATTTCAACATGAGACTGCTGTCACGAATGTAGCCCTTGAAAAAATACCTTGCTATCACATACCTTCCCACATAACAGAAGGAAATCAGGTGCAACACAGTGAACAACAGCACTATATGGGAAGAAAATTACTATCCTGAAACTGCTCTTTCCAAGAAGAAGTTCAGTTCAGCACACATGGCTGTGTTATTCCCATAGGATTTCTTGAATATGTTATAAAAAGATCAACTGCTGTATGATTTAAGGGTATATCACTGTATTTTAGAAGTTGATGAGACTTTTGCTGCATTTGACCTTGAAAGCAAAAGCCATTCGAGCACAAATAACAGAACATGCAAATGTAATATTTCACCTCTGTTACTATTTCATGCATGTCACTTGGACATTTAATTTCTGCAGATACTTATGAAAACTCTTATCAGACAAACATTTGCTGAAAGTGATGCTTAAAGTAGCACAAAGATCAGCAAAGGGCAGTCATCCGAAATGAAAACGTCAACAAGTATTTTTGAAGTGATGTCATTATTATTCACCTGAGAATAACACAAGTTTCAGAAACGAAAAGCAATTTCAAAGATATTACACATTTTCCCCACAGTAGATTGACTTAGACACTCCATGCAAGGCAGTATTCTGCCTCTGTGCCGTGAAAATCTGTTTTAAATCCTATGAAGTGAATTTCTTAAGCCAGCCAAAACCCACTGAAAGTGTGACCAGAATCAGTCCTGATGTATCTAATTATAACCTGTAAATTAAGCTGTTACTAATCTTGCCTAATTTGCATGATTGACAGAACAGTACAGATGAAGCATCCACTCCTACTGCAGCTAATGGTTTCTCAGAACCAGGAAATGGCATTTTAATCCCAGAAATACATACCATTTCTACATCAGAAACAGGTCCAAAACTGGTGACATATATATCTGTTTTGACTTCAGTAACAGGACCTAATGTATGAAAAGGAAGTGAGCAAGAAAATTTGAATTTTGCAGGTCAACA
This sequence comes from Cnemophilus loriae, assembly GCA_013397755.1. Lineage (NCBI taxonomy): Eukaryota > Metazoa > Chordata > Aves > Passeriformes > Corvidae > Cnemophilus > Cnemophilus loriae. The sequence continues at coordinate 476,955 of VZTF01007526.1, forward strand.
ATTCCCATAAATGATCCTGGCGTGTGAACAGTTACCGCTTTCAGGGTTCTGTGGATGAGCAAGAGCAAAACGCAAACAGAGGTCAATTCAGATAAGTCTCAAATAAGAAGCACTGCTCAATTACCTTTATCACATAAGTAAATCAAAAGCAGCATTTCCATGCAAATCTCCATTCAGAAAACCAATGTTGACTCAACGGCTAAGAAAACTGATGCCAAAAAATTAAAAGGCTCACTAAAAACACCATTCTACTTAACAACAAGCACTGAATCCAGGAAATCCACATTCCTCAAAGCATTTATTACTAATACTTGGACCGACTGGTAATAACTGGACTACAGACATTGGCATGCCATGCACTGAGCAATTTAGTATTGCAGGATCAAGAACTGCATCCATATCCTGAGATGTACTTAAGTGCCTTAATACTAATATCCAAAATAAAGGTTGGAGGTGTAAGCATTTTTGAGGGTTTGAACCAAGATCCGTATTCTGCTACAAAGCCTGTCTTGACAGAACTGATGATACTTAGGGCACTGTTAAAAACAGTGCACTGAGCAGAGGTTTTGCACTCTCACAGCTCCCCACGGCAAATCAACCACCAGAGAGAGAAAGCAGTTTCATTTTAATATATTCTTTCCTTTACCACCTTAAAATTTTAGATGGGCATTCACTCTTCAGTACACTCTACATTTCCCCTTAAACCAAAAATACACGCACTAATTTCACTGGGATTTAGGTCTCTTCCTAATGTAAAAGTCTAGAAAGCTGCTAATCATTATCAGCTGTTACGACAATTTTGTGATCAAAGCATCAGCTAACCGTTTAATTCAGGTAATTAACTCACATCATAAATTTAAAAAAAAAAAAAAAAATCTACTGAAGGTCTTACCAAACGGTATCTGTTTGAAAAAACATGCATGATCTACAAATTCACAACCAGCTTCTAAACCCCTACAATTCAAATTACTAAAGAGGATAAGTGGCTCAAGTCTGATCATTCAGGCTTTATCATAGTATTTGCAATCTAAAAATGAAAGGAGGAAAGACTCAACAGAGTTAGCAGCAGAAGAATACGTCCCACTCGAAAAGAAAAAAAATTCTAAAAAATCATTCTTCACAGACATCACTTTGAATCAAATGGTAAAATAAGTAAGCAATGGGAAAACAGGGAACCTGAACTTCTTGCACCTAGAACGAGTCTCAAGCTGTGAACAAAAAGTAAAAGAAAACCATGTAAAACTACTTTACTACAGAATTTGCAAATTATTTAGAGAAGAAAAGCTAAGAATTTTTCATCTAAACATCAAAAAGATTACTTTGCTGGAAGCTAAGTTTTACAGAAGGGCATTTTTTCAAAACAACTCTAAAGAAATTTCACTGTACAACTGTTGGTAGCTCAGAGGTCCCTGGAAAGTTGCATAGTTTGGCATGTCTGTCTCAAAGAGGTTTTAAGAAGCAACTCCCAAGTTCCAGATAACGCACTTTGATACCATGCCATTTGTTTTGCAATGGGTTGCTCTCTAAACATGTCAAATGGAAGCTGCTCCCTTTTCTACAAATAACAAAGCGTTCGTCGGTCAGGGAAATCCATGAGTGTTTAGATCACTCATTTTACTGACAACACAGTCCAATGACATTTCCTGAATATATTTACTTCTGGAGAACAGAAGAGCTCCAAGGGATTAGAAGTGAAGACATTTATCAACAGTGCTAGAAAATAGGAGCTAAAAGCCCAGTCACAAAATCTTTGTGAAGATCCATTGAGGGGTAAGCCCAAATATGACCATTTGGGCTTACCCCTCAATGGATCTTCACAAAGTATCTATGAATCTCTTGTATGTAGAAATAGAAGAGATTCAATAACAATTGATGTCACATAAGCACACTATCACAATTTATCCAGGGTTGGTTTAAATATATAAATATTTATTTCATTTGAACTTGAAATATTTCTGAAATCAGTTCTATAGAAAAGAAAAATTCATTTTCCCACATAGCTTTAATAAGAAAATACAGGAATTAGTCATTGTTACTCAATAATAAGAGAATACTGAGTACTGCACTCAGTTCCTGCAAGAATCCCTTTCAGGAACTCAGTTCACTATTCACTATTCCCTTATTATTGAGTAACAGAGACAAGTCCCTGAATTCCTTTCAGGAACTGCTTTACTTGTTAGTTCTAAGAAACTAAATAGGAATAGACCTTAAATAAACCCCGAACCTTTAAGTGTTTTTCCTCTGATGGTATATTCTTTTCTTTAGCTCATAGAACACTGTAATTTTACAATCATACCAAATTGAGCAAAGGGACAGATTTGCCCACAGGCATGAGCTGCTTCTCCTCAGACACTGATTTCTTTCATTTTATTAAATGATTATAGCTTCATGGGCAATAGGCATTCAGAGTCTTTTGCAACTTTGTTTTTTGGAGTTTCTCAGAAAAAACGGGAAAGCTAAGATCAAGAAGGTCATCTCCAAATCAGCAAGCCCACAACTTAATGCTATTAGAAACGCTATGGCAGCAGCACAAGACTAAAACTACCTTTGAGTTCAGTCTCCAGTAACTGCTATTCTGTTCTCAAAAATTTATTAGTATGACCCATGAGAAAGAAGGAAGCAGGAACTCTCAGACAATTATGAGGCCACAAAATAGTGTTTACTTTTGGCTGCTTGTCCAACATGATGGCAGCAGAGCGACAAAACAGATGTTAAAATCACACCTTATTCCACTAGACAATGGCAGATGAATGCGGATCTGGAAATACTTTAGACATCATAACAGTTATCCAGCTAGTACGGACATACAAATCCTTGCTTTGCAGCCAAAACCTTGGTCAAACAGTTCAGCGTCTGGTAGGAGGAAAGACAGTGAAGCTGATTATCTCCTTAATGCTTTCTCTCCAACTGCAGCCCTTTCATGCTCCACGTCTTCCACCTACACTGGCCTTAACAGTAGTGAAATGACAAATCTTGGATTTTCTAGCACTTCCCAGTACTTAATGCCAGCCCAGGAGTATCTATGGTGACACCAATACCTATCTCTTATTCCTCTTGTTCTCCAAGAAAACATAACTCCAGTTGGTAACAATAGTGGGGGTATAAATAGTGAGTCACGCTGCTGCTTCTTTTTTAAACTATTATTAATCGTGGGAATTCCTGTCAACGAGGAGGTGATCTGTAGTCACCTAACCTACTTTTACTGGTGATTTAAGCAGCCCTCCAAAACGAATGTGTTGCACCACTTAATCAACTCAGGCTCTGCAAGCAGAAGATCCTATTAGAATCCTTAACGCTCTATTACTGGCAATAAAATGCAGTGAGTCGTAAGAAGGCCAATTAACTTTAAATATGACCATTTGGGCTTACCCCTCAATGGATCTTCACAAAGTATCTATCCACCATAAATCTTCAGGAATGCTGAAGAACTATTTATATCATACTGGTGTGTATTTTTATGTCAATGAAATAGGAGGAGAGTCCTACACACTGCAGTGGGAACAGTTAAGTCTGAATCACTGCTTGCAAGATAATGTACTTTAAAGAAGCTCAGGCAGGATTAAAAGCAACCCCTGCAAAAAGCCAGAATAGTTCAGTGTTATAGATGTTACATGTGGGCTGAAGAAGTGATGCCAGGCCCTAACCCTGGGAAGAGAAACAGAAGAGAGCTCTCCCATGCATTTTATGTCAACATATGGGTTGAACTGCAGCACAGCTCCCAGTGAAAGACTTCGGGCTCCATTATCCCTGCGTCTCCATAGGCAACTGTCACTGCAGAGATCTCCGCTGTATGTAAACACTCAAATCCTGCACAGACTTTCTGAAATATTGCAAATTTTGCCATCAAGGGTCCCACATCTAATCGGAAACATTAACGAACAAGATTGTACAAAGGTTTCAACATACGAAGGAGAATTTAAATGCTGTGCTGTCCCAGGATATATAAACCACATAAAATCATATTACATCAGTTCCTACAGCTACATTAAAAAAAAAAAAAGTAGTTGCCACAGATTTTTTTTTAAATATAACTACATATGAAAGATTTGGTGCTTTCTCTTTCCAAATTCTTGCTGCCTGAATAGGGTTGACATTTTTTAAGTGAGGGAGAAAAAGAAAAAAAACCCCATCATATGAAACATGTTCTCTTGTTTCATTCTATCAGAAAGAACAGCTAAGGACACCTGCTATATGTAAGAATTCTGTTCAGAAGCCAGAACTAGGTAGGGCATTTTTAAAAAATTAATGCAGAATTCAAACACATGGGCTACATTCTCTACCAAAAGACAACAGAACAAACACAGCAGCACATAATAACCTTCATCTCTATGTATGTTCATCCATCAGCATGTCTGAACCTGAAAATGGAAAAGTATACCTCCAGAAATGAGATTACTGTTTCTTCGCCTATTTATCAGCAAAACATCTCTGCTGAGAAAGCCAATAAACCTGATACTGGTGCCAGTTTTCATGATGTGGACACCTGTCTACTAAGAACTGGACTAAGAATATCAGCTAATTTTATACAGATCACTGAACAACAGACAGATGGTAATGACTTCAAGCATTACTAACCAAGGCCAAATTCAAATCTGTCACCTACAGGTATCTAACACCATATCCTGTTAAGCTTTGAGTCATCAACTTTCACCAGCTGAGAAAGAATGGACAACTGCCGGAAAAAAAAAAATGACCTGCTTCACTTTTCAAAGCTCACTTCAAGTCCATTTGCAATCTAAATAGTAAAAACAAATTGTAACATCTATTATGCTGAGCAATGGAACCTTTAAGGTACGCTTGAGTTCCTAGGAAGAGCAAATAATCATGTAGATATTTTTATTTTCTCTAAAAACAGAAAATTGCCTTTGCTCTTCAAATGTATTCTGTGTTTATTTTTTGACTAAAGTCCTGCATAGACAGGAAATGAAACTCTTCAGAAATGCTGTTCATCAGCTGAACCACACAGACTAGATGGGGCAGAGAATCCTTCTTCTACCCTTCCTAGGGGAGACAATGGCCAATATATTTAATTCCACCAAGTACTCAGCTGCACTTCCACAGTTACGAGACCATGAGAAATAATACAAAAGGAGGAAGAAGAGAAAAAGGGAAATGAATGAACACAGTCCTGTTCCTTCTATTCAGGAGTCAGTTAATTTCCAAAGAGAAAGCCACAGAGCTAACACCAGTAGTCGACAGTGAGATTCAAAACTTATGCCAGGTTCTAGCTCGCACAAATGAACAGAACTCAGGATGGGAGAGGGCTCCAGCTTTCACCAGCTGATGGGCAACCGCACCAGTAACAGGCTGTGGATGATGCCAGCAGCCGGTGGTCAGCGGGTTTCACAGTTAACCTAAGAACCTTGGGCAGAGGCAAGTCACACATCATCTTCTTTCTTTGGTCTGGCCATACAATTGGCCATTAAAAGCAAGACACCAGAGATTAGACATTCTCTGAAAGGCACAATTCATTAAAATCAGCAGATACATGGCAGCACACAGTGTTGTCACCCTCATCAGCTTCAGTCTCCTTATTCCTTCCTACATCTAAAGTCCAGGTTTAAGAGTGATTAGTTACTGTATCATGAAAATTTCAAAGACACCATCACATTTTTTAAAGTTACCATCCAATACAGGTTTGAATCATCTCTTGCAGGCCCTTGCTAAAATCAAGAGTTGCTCAGGTGAAGTCTGAAACCATGCAAGGGTTTAAAATGGCAAATCAGACCCGGGCTTTTTACTTCAAGTGAATAATGCTCCTTTCGAAGACTTTGGACTTCTACTGTCACTTTGAAACTAATCATCAGAAAAGTAATAAGGTGATTTTCAGAGAAAATACAGCTTGTGTAACTTTCTATAGTTTTTCTTCATGTAATAGACAAAATTTTTAAAAGCACATGAAAACTGGAGACAGGGTTTAACTAGAAATGCTTTTATTTCAAACTTTTACGGCTGAATCAAAATAGTACTATGGTAATACTCTTGAAGTTTTCCAGCAGATGATGATTTTAATTAACGACTCTACAAGCAGCTTCTGTAAAAACACTGTTTTTATAGAGTGGTTTTGACCAGGAAACCCACTTGGATTATTAACTGCATGCTGAAATTCAGGATAACGATATACCAGAGTATACAGTGTAGGGAATGAACTAACTTTATTTCCATCATACTATTTTCAAACATCATACAGCATTACTTTACTCATTAGTCCCTAAATACCCTCCATCTAGTCAAATTCAAAACTCTTATGCATTTAAAGTCTTCCTGACAGCAGTCGCAGTTTTTTATTTTCTTTCCTACATGAAACTGCCCATTCTGCTTTACTTCATTCAATTTCTAGGTTACATTTCTTTGCTTCTCTCTTTAGATTTCCCCCCCACCCCAACTTAATGGGAACTTGCACTTAAATGGTCTTTAGTAACCTTTTTAATAAATCCTTCTGGTTTTGTTTTTCACACCACCAAACCTCACAGTGCCTAGTAAGGTGACAGCAACTTTTAAGTTTATTAAATTCACTTAATAAAGTGACTTTATAATGCAAGGTGTCAATCCAATGACATGGGGAACTTCATTCTGCCATTAACCCTCAACCATATGCCATGCTCCCGTGTAAGCACCACCAAGAGAAGCTTCCACATACTCCTTTGGGGTTCACAACTCTCCCAAGAGACCACGTCCACATTTGTAAGCATGCTGAGGCAACTTAACTTCTCTTCCATAACTACCAAAAATTGTGCAAATTAATGATGGTATTGAGAATTTTGATCCAGTTGTAGGAAATTTCCCAAATCAAACATTTTCTACTTTGTTCTGCATGTGAATTATCTTCACGTATTTTTATTTGTGGTAACTCTGGAATATGCCAGCAAAATTCAGAATTTGGCTACTTCCCCAAGTCTGATTTTAAACATAATTTGTGCCAGAATTAGAAATATTTTCATCAACTTGAAGTTTAAAATCAGCATCAGCTAGTCCTCTGTTAGGCCTTTTGTTCTTAAAATAAAACCTTCGTTTCATTTCAGGCCATGTGAAAACTAGATGGTGAATCAGCTTCAAGAAGAAAACAAAAATAAGGATTCTGCTTTTCATCAGAAAGTGATGTAGTTTTAACATCTCCAAAACACACTATACTTTCCATCTCTAAATATTCCCATCCCGTCTGACATTTTGTTTGCGAGGCTATAAACCAGCGAGTGACCCACTTTTAAAGCTACAAATCCCATTTCTGATAAAGATTTATCAGAAAAAAAAAACCCAAAATATAGGTAGAAGTTGATTTTGATATTCTGTATTTCAATAAATACTCTGTGGTTATTCCTCAGAGCAATGTCAAAAAGTGAAATCTGATCAATTACAGAAATTTCTTTCTTTGGTTGGTTTTGTTGTTTGATTTTTTTTTAACCAAAGTTGTTCTTCTCAAATCAGGTGTAGATAATTTTCACTGTAAGGAGCTAGGGAGGCAAGCATCATTTTTAAAAACAAAGCATTTTCCCCCCATGTTTTACTTAAAAGTTCAAAACTCAAAGATGAGTGATTAAATGTAAACCATAGAGATGGTTATGAGGAAGGAAGGATGGAGCAAAATATTACCCATTTTGTGAAATATTGACCCAGAAGTGTTTTCCCCAAGCTGAAATCTGAAAGTTTTTTCCTCCCTCTCTCACTTACTCCAATATTGCCAATGTGAAAGTTCAAGAAGATACAATGAACTTTTTCTCCTTGACTGCTCTTTGCTGAAAGTCTGCCACACTAACAGGGGAAAAATACCTACTCTTGCAAAACATCCTGCAAAGGACAACTGTATTAAAATAAAAATCACCATATATTACATATTTAGTAGTTGTTTAATTTTGGAAATCTGATAATGCTCATAAAGCATCTTTGCTAGATGACTAATTAGTTGGCATTCAACCTAAAATGATGCCAAACTTAGCACATCTCTTGTACGCGTGCAGAAGTGTCTGTAACCTCTCCGCAAAGACTAAATTGCAAAAGGCTCTCAGTTCCCAATGACTCCTCCGGGTGTTAATAAATTTAGCTTCCTTGTCACTTAATGTGTAAGCCAACTTAAGAAGGCCTCATTTATTCCATATACTCCAAAGAGTGGTCCATGGTGCCAGGTGTTGTCCTTTAACAATCACGATCATGCATGTGAGCACTGCATATGGCATGTGGGGAATGTGCTGGCATACATGTCAGTGTGGATGGATCACATGTATGGAGAAGGCACTTTCAGAGGAGGAAGAAAGTATTTCGCAACATAAACCTACGCAAGGATCTCATTCAATCCTGTATTGGAAGCAGCCTATAAAAACCTCGTTATAGCTTTGAGCATCATAGAAAGGGCTGTAGCATTTATGTATAAATATTATTTATATTATTTTTACTTTCAAATTTGCATTTTTAATCTCTTCATTCCAGATTACAAAATAAAGTTTTATTTTGCCTAGATCTTAATGATTTTCGGTTCCAAGTCCCTACACAAAAACATCAAAATCATAAAGAACGGCAAGACTGGCTGCTTCTTCAGCATCACAAAACTGCATCTTAACAGCCTGGGGAAAGGAAAAGGCCCAAAACCCCCACATGCAGAGCACAGGTGAAGGCAAATTTGAAACTCTGCCGCATCTAATTCCTATACAGCAATTACATCTACGACTTCTAAATCAAAGCTGGAATTTCAGCAACTGTGGTAAAGAACTGGCATGCTCAGGCACCTGAGCTCTGATTTTCCCAAACTAGTGGAACAGAATCCATCAGACCTAACCTCCTAGGCTGGTAAAAGTACACTTGTTTCTATTAGGACCCGATCGCGGCATTTACGGCTCAAAACATGCCAAGAACGAGAAGAATCTGGGTGTTAGACAGGTCCCTCCATCCCCACCAAACCAACGCACACCGGCTTCAGGGCTTATTTTTCCTCCAGCGCAGCAGCAGCAGCAGCCCGAGGCCGGGATGTGGGCAGAGCAGCAAAGCGGGGGCTGAGCCCGGGACCGCCCCAGCGGGGCCCCCACGGCCGGGACTGCGCAGCACCCCCCGCGCTTTCGGGCCAGGCGCTGCCTCGCTGCCGGCCCTTTCCGGAGGGTTCGGACCCCGGAGCATGGAGCGGGGACACACCCCCACGTTTTCGGTCAGTAACGGGTCGGTCCGAGCGGTGAGCGCTGCGTCCCCCGCCCCTGCCCAGCGACCCCCCGCCCGCCGCCGGCACCGCGCCGCCACCGTACCCCCAAATCCCGGTCGCAGCCGGTTGTCATAGCCATCCAGGAGACTGTTCAGGATGCTGGTGAAATTCTCCGGCCACAATTTCTCCTCTTTTTTGATCTGCCCTGGCGGCCCGGTGAGACTGCGAGGCAAAGAGGGAGCGGGTGAGCGGAGCCGCC
>VZTF01007526.1:486683-501689 GCA_013397755.1 Cnemophilus loriae
ATTCCCCAGCGAGGAGGGTTTGGGAGCAGGAGGGTCTCTCCGCTCCAGTAGGAGAGGAGCTGGCAGGAGAGAGGCAGGAAGAGGAGGTGAAGGAAAGCTTTGACTTCAAGGTTAAAACAGAGCGCGCCCAAAACAGATGGAAGCGAGTGGGTTATCCCAGGTTTCTAAACGCAAAAAATGCCAGAATAAGGGAATCGTTTCACATTATATCTGGTGGGGTTTTTTTCTTTTTTCTTTTCTTATCATTCCTATAATTAGGAACCACGATTTGGTGACCCAAAAAATTTCCATTATGCAAGGTCCAAGGGATTCTGAAGAATTACAGTAAAATCCACTCAGAAGTGTTGTTAGTCTGTCACAGGCTATTGGGATGGTTGGGTGGAGAGGGAAGGACGGGGGAAAGGAGGAGAACAGGGGGTGTTCCACACACAGTAAGTATTGGCAATAAACAACTTGTTCTTCTGATTAAGTGTGCTGCAGAGACAGTTGTGGAGGTTTGAAAATCAGTGTGCATGTCAGTTTTAATGAGGATGGTGAAATTCATCATGCACATAGGGCAGGTATTGTAATTGACTCCAAGACTACAGTATTGTCAATGCCGCCAGTACAAAGTCTTTATTCATTACTTACTACAGCATCTTTTAGTACTGAAATGCCTGATTATCTTCAAAACCACTGTACACTTGAAATCTTCCTGATTGTACTTCAGAGCTTGTTCCAGCTAGGGTGCCCTTTGCTGATTCGTTTGAAAAACAATTAAAGCTGTGCTTCAAATCCATTTAGCCTGCTGACGCTGTTTATCTTTCAAAAAACTCTGTCTAGGCAGTCAGTTCTGCTTCCAATTTTAAAAGCCCTATTTAGGCCTCTGCAGATTACTAGTCTGCTTCCTGAGATTTTGACAAGGATCATCATCTCCTGACTGCTTTACAGGATCCTGATCTGACTGCCTTAGTGGAATGACAAATGTGCTGCCAAAGCCTCACCGAATGGGGCAGCCTGCCTATGGACGGCACACACGCTCTGTGCAGTATTTACAAACCTGGACAACACAGACGGTAGGATGTCATGCCAAGGTCATTTCAGCTCTTGTGGTGAGGCTCTGGGAGCAGCCTGTTTAATGCCACACACAGGTGAAAACCAGCCCAACAGCTGGAGTCCACTGCTCTGGCTCCATTAGCAATCTGTTCAGGAACAACAGAAGAAAAGATGCACAGCTCTTCAGAAGTCTAATTTCACCAGAGTCACATAAGTTTCTCTGGGTTAATCAGCCACTTGGGATCTTCTGTAAAGCGTTGTGATTTGTTTTTCTGGTCCAATCTTCTGCTCTAGCATGGACTATGCCAGGGGGATACTTAGAATTTGCCTCCAGTAAAGACAATGTCTAGCTTTTCTCCCATGCAATAAAAAGTAATTCCTTATTGCAGAATAATGAAAATATTTCCTAGTGAGATTATCTTATATATGGATACCTCAGTAAAATTTTGCCGGCAGAAGTGAAACTCAAAAAACTAAAGTGAGGGCAATAGAGGGTAATTGAGACCTGGGCAGAATCCTGCTGGCTAGTCACAAACTTGGAGCAAAACATGGCTCTACAGCAATGCCACTTATTGCAGCTGCTGAGGAAGAAGACAAACACCCAGGCAGAGCTGGGGACACCCTTGGGTTTAGATTGTTTTAATACCTTCTGGATATGTATAGACACCTGTGTGAACTGAAATAGAAAAGTCAAGTGGTATTCACCAGTAATGATCTCACAACATGAATGTCATAAGAAATGCTATCACACAACCCCCTCTCAAATCCATGCCTGGAGTCAGTAGTTCTGCTACAGCTAGGAATCAAAGAAACTCCCCCTTTCATCAAATCTAGGAACTGAGCAGGTCTTTGAATGGTTTCCAAGTTCTTTGGAACAAAGAACAATATTATTGATACCTTTTGTCTCTTCAGTGAAGGTACTTCAGTAAAAAAACTGAAGTAACATTCAGGTTACAAGGTTTGTGCACATGCCATGCAAGGGCAAGAAATACTCATGGCTTCTAAAAAGATGCCTATGTTGTTTTTTCTAAGAAAATGTAGACATAGTGCCCTCCTGTCACATCAAACCTGCCTCAGGTTGTATTGATGCAGTATCCGGGTGCCATGTGAATGCATTTACTCCCTATAAGTGCTAAAACTAAATGAAAATTCACTTTCTCTAAATCTCGGAGATTAATTCTAGCACATCTTAAATTTATGGGTGGTTAATATCTCCCTTAACTCCATCAATAACTATCAAGAAATCCATAAGATTAATACCAAAACCAGACTGTTGTCCTTGATATCTGAAAAACTATATCATTTGTAGACTGATGAAATTCTTACAAAACTAGACTTGAAGGAAACATAAAGCAGTTCAAAATAACAGTAAACAGTCCTGTGAGCCACATATAGCACCTCTGAGTATTTGTTTATTACTTCTGATATAGGCATTGCCCTGCTTAATTTCAGTGTTTTCTGAAACAACAGAATTACAACTGAATTACAACTTAAGAGCTATTCTAGGGGGTTTTTGGTAATGTATTTGTAGCATAGACACACAGAGACTCCGGAGGAGCTTCTTTGTCACCAGCAGATGTATGCTGTTTTGAAAAGTACTGCTTCAAATGCTCTTTGATCTCTTCACAGAATATCTGGGTTATATCATCCCTCTAAAATAACTTCATGACTCCAAGAAGATTTAGTGGTCACAGGCTGGATTGATGGTCCCCAAAAGTGTTTGCTGAATTCAGCATTTCCCCAGCTTCTTCAGCTTTTACCACGAATTCTTCCAAGATTTCTCTGAAGAAATCTCACCCATCGGGGACTATTGTAAGAAGGGGACTATTTTTGCCAGGCTCCATATGCTCAGAAAGCACTTGAATTTTTTAAATAGATTTTTTTTTTTTACTGTCCCTATACTGATGTATCCTACTAATGATTTTTGATGAAACAGACATTCTGGCCAAGCCTCAAAAGCAGGTTTATCCAAAGCTATGGATCTTAAGTATAGCTTAATCATTTTTTATTTGTCACAACACAGAGAAGCAGATTTTCTCATCACTCTTCCCATTTCTACTTTACCATCAGATTAAGTGGAAAGAAAAAGGAAGTCAGTTATTTTCTTGTGTTAGTCATTATCTAACCTTTACAGGTTTGTATTTTTTGGTTTGTTTTTTTTTTTTTTTCCTTTTGTAAACTATAGGCTTTACCAACACTACAGGTTATATAGGTAAATTATAGGTTCCATCCTTTCCCACACCAGGTTTAATTATTCAGCTGATTTTTACCTGATTTAGTTTTGGCATCAAATCCATGAAGACAGACAAGCTAATGTTGAAAAGACTGTGAAAATCTTTAATGCCCAGCTATATGTTGCATAGTTAAAAACCTCTAACTCTTAGAAAAAGAGAAGATAAAACTGGGATCACTGCCAAGTATCTCAATGTTTCTTTATCTAAATAGCTAAGCCATTGATTTCTTGGATTTTTTAGTTTCTATTCATATCAACAGAGTTTCTTTTAGTCTTGAACAAACAACTTGTCTTCACATACATCCTTTTTGAAAAATCAGGGGTTGAGTATCCATTCTTTGGAAAATGCATATCCCAATCCCATTTTCGGTAGATGACGAAGAAAATATATGGATACCTTTACTGTACTAACTAAAGTGTCTTTCATTCCCTTCTTCTCAAAAATCTACACTGATTAAAGAAGTCAGGGAAACCTACATGTCTTGGCTTTATCAAAACTTTGATCTGGAGTTCAGGGAAAATCTGTACTACCTGTTCAGGGAAGAGTTTTCTATCAGTGGGGATACCAGGACACTGTGGGCCTTGACTGCACCTCTAGTGATGCGCTTATGTTTAAGGAATGTGGTTTTGCGGTCTATTAATTGAAACTTCAGTTCTGCTCTGCGAACAGTAAGGTAGATGCATAAGCTCTTTCTGGCTCTTCTTCCAGTTCCAGCTTTCCCTGTAGTTCCGTTTCCTGATGTAGTTCTAGAAGTTTTCTTTCCAGTTTCCTATTTCAGTATCTGATCACAAAGTTTTTGCCTCTCTAAAGAACTTACGGTCTAGATAAACAAGACTAAATAAGGACTGGATACAAGAAAGTACTGTTATTTCTGTTTTGCTGGGAATAGAGATACAAAAAGCTTAAGTGGCAATGCAACACTATGTATGCAATGTAACTGCTTCCAATATAAGAAATTTGCAGCAGAACAGAAGCTTAATTCCAGTCTGCTGTGTCCCAGGTCAGTTTTCTAGTCACCTCCTCATTTGTTTTTTCAGAGCACAACATAAGCTCTATGTAAAACTGAACTTTCAGCTGGCCCAGCTTTGCTTCACTTCCATGGCCAGAACTCCTACGAAACTGCAGGAGCTGATGCCGACATGCATTTAGCTGTGTATTTTTTCCTCTGACATATGGTATTTACAAGACTGCTCTACAGTACCATGGTTATTTTAACACACATGTCCTTGATTGCTTGGAATAAGACTAGAAAATCCTTTGAGTACCAAATATATATATATATACATATATATATATACACACATACACATGCACATATTGCTATTACTGATTGCAAGAAGATTTATATGGATTCTAGTGATTGACACATGGATGTTTAAGGAGGTAAACTGTGAGCTTCATGTTTAAGGGGACCTCTACTCTACACACTGCAATGGAAATATGTTTGTGGAAGCACTCACTGCAGGAATTGCAATTTGGGGCAAAAAGTGTTGTCACCAAGAAAGCATTAGAGGATTCATGTGCCTTCATCTCTTCTTTCTCATGTGACCGTAATACTTTCCTGGCACACACACTCATATAATTTGGCACATCACTGACCCATGTCACATCTGCAGCCATGGCCATCAGGACAAGTCACAGTCACATCCTCAGTGGCAAAGTGGGGAATGAAGGAGATCTCCTGATTTCTATCTCTAAAATGGGCATCCCCAGAAAAATAAGATAAGAAAACCCTCTTCATGCAGCGGGGAATGCAGATTTTACTAAAAGCAATACAAATGTGTCTCTCTTTCATCAAGGTGAAGGACATGGCAGCCAGGGTTGTGGGGAGGAATCTGGGAAGCCACTGCCCTGTATCCTGCCTTTCCCTATTAGGGCTCCCACGTTTAATGCAAAATGTGTCAAAAATTTTGGTTGCCATGAGCAACAGTTGCAAACTTTCTGCAGCACCCAGAAGTGACAGGCAGGGCAGAGAGGGGCAGGGGCCTGAGGCAGGGGGAGTTTGTGGGGGTTGCCATAGCTCAGAAGCAGAGGAGAGGACAGGAAGGCTGGATGCTCCCACTTGCAATCTCCTTCAGATTCCTGCTTTCAGGCAGAGTCTGCTGCTCTGCCTACTGGTTTTAAGACAGCTGCATCCTGCTGCTGGCAACTGCTCCCAGAGGGAACAAGAGAGAAGATGCACCAACAAACTGCCTTCCTGGAAGGCTTCATTGTTCCCAGTCATTACATGTCTATTAATCTCACAAGTATATGAGCCATGGGGAGATACCTGGGGAATGACTTAAATACTCCATGGAAGCCACAGGTCTGGCCCTTGACTCACAGTGAAGCCATTGGCAATAGCTCTAGTGATTTTCTTCCTTCCTTCCTGGTGCTTGGCTTGGACCAAAGGAGGAGGAGCCTCATTTTTCTTTAAAAGGAGGAAAGGAAAGAGTTGCAAAGTCTCTGGATTGTATAATGCCAGGAAAAACATGAAAATTTGGCCTAGATGGTTTACAAGGTACGGCATAAAGAACCCAAAATGCTGCAGGCAGGTAAGTAAAACAGACTTTCGAATCTCATGAGCCCTGTGGGGCTGATTTCTGGTTCCCAGGAGTCTGGGGCTAGCCCTACTTGAAAGGCTCTTTTTATGCTGCTCTTCACTCGTGTTGCCATGCTGGGGGGTTGGTGAGCTGTGCTCAACACCACCTCTTCACTGGCGATAATGTTCAGCTAAGAACTTTGCTTTGGTTTGGTTCACATCTCAACACTCCTCCCTTTGCTGACATCAAGCACACACAGTAACAGAGACTTTTCTTTCTACCTTGAAAGAGGTACATGCTTCATGACATTTGGAGAAATATAATGGCAGCGGAAGAAGCAAGAAATACAGTCATTTAAAGGTGTTCTGCATCTCTTCTTACAAGAGATAACTCATATAGTGGTACACCGAATATAGTCAAAACCTTCCTTATAATGAGAACATTTTTGGACTAAATAATAATATCAGCATTTGTGCATTAGATAGAGAATATTCCCTTTCACATATTTTAGTATGAAAGCAAACAGAATGATTGGGGGGGGGGGTTATGGAAATAGAGCTGCCAAGCAGACTGGCCCAGAGGTAAACAGGTGGACAAATTGGTGTTTAGACTTGTAAGCTCTGCATGGAAAGCAAAATTCGCCATCGTGGTAATACACTGAATCTACAACAGACATACAACTAGTCTGCTCTTCATTACCATCTGGTGGTTGTTGCATGGAGTGGCATTACTCACATCTCAAAGTTACTGAGGAACAATTTCACATCCTCAGAAAGGAAAGGGCACTGTAGCAGCAGTGGGCAGCACAAGGGGGCTGGTTTTGTCTTATAGGCATCAATATAAAGGCACCAGGCAAAGAAAACACTGTGAAGATGAGCAGGTAGAAAAGAGAAAAAAGTAAGAAGTACTTCTCTCAAGTAATTTGAGGTGTACCTGAGTATCATTTGCAAGGAGCTGAGAACTGCTTGGAAAGCGTAGTGTGCTGTTCCCTCCCAATGACAGCAGTGGCATCTGAGACCATTGGACAAGATAAGATATTTGTTAGCCGCTGTCCGTAACTAGTTCCCAGATCTTCGCTACTCACCCAGAGAGGTATTTTATAGTGGTAGCCTAGCAGGGGCCCCATGTCCTCAGTGGTAAACAAGAGGAAGCTAATCCCATTCTACAGCTACGTGGGGGAGCTAGCTCACCTCTCGCACAGTGAACAGTCTCTGTATCTATCCACTGTATAGTCTCTACTTCTTCCCCTTCCCACACAATGGTGCCACTGAAGGGAAATTGCAGTGTGATTCAGCTTGGAAGTGACTTTTAGAAGTCATTGGTCCAAACTGCTCAAAGAACAGCCAGCCTCTAAGTTAGACCAGGTAGGTCCAGGGCCTCTGAGGAGATCCTCACCCTTTTCAATCTTCCTAGAGTATTTCTTATCCTTGGAGTATTTCTTATGAAGGGAGGGTAGTCTGCTCTTATATAGAGTAAAAGAAGTACAATAATTGACAAAGTGCAATACTCTTTTGCTTTTACCTAGGTGTATAAATCAATAGATAATTGATGTGCACAGACAAGTCCACTCTAAGTAGTTTCTAGCAATACAAATATAAACTCCTGGACAGAGTCACAGAGTGTGCTAGTTTGTGTACACCATGGAGTTGATCCAGTGCAGCTGCAGCATTTCATGTCTTATGTACTAGATTGAATTTTTCAAGAGCAGCGTGAAAAAAATTCATTATTATAATTATAAAATTCACAGGACATAATGCACTTAAAAACAGAAATAATTTTATACCTCAGTTGCTTTTTACCTTTAAAGGTGCACTCTTCAGATCCTTTCCCAGCTCTGCCACTGATTTCTGTAACCTTGGATAAGTCATTTAGGCCAAATCTTCTAACAAGTGTAGCTCATTCTATGTGCATCAATTTATATATAAGACTGACACAGACCTTGTGGAGGTCAAATACCCAAATCTGCATTTAAAATTTTGATCTCCAGACCTCTATGTCTGAATTTCCTGTTCTTCACATTTTAGAAAAGACTTCCATATATTGCAGGGATATTTGAAGCCATTAATTAGTCCAAATGCACACATGAATTAAAAATGTGAAGTATAGAAATACTAAGTAATATTACCAAGTAGGTCAGTATTTAACTGATACCCATGTCCTTAGTAGTTTAGACATTTTGTCAAGTTTGTGTCTCATTTCAGATGTTTAATACATAATCAGCCTTCTAAATATTTCTCTGCTGGACACAGATATGAGAGTACATGAGATTAATACTATCTGAGAAATACCCTGTCTTTGTGAGCAGGCCTCCACCATCACCTCCCTCACTTCTTAGCCCACTTAGACATGAGAAATGAAGACTTCTACTGCTGATGGTGAAAATGAGTGTGCGGAAAATCCAAGGGACAAAAAGGAAGCTGAATATTTAACAGAGACGAATACAAAATTCCAGGAGGCAGACTTCACAAGATGAATGGTTTTAAGAGGATGGATAAGGTGCCTCCGCTGTCTTATTAACCTAAAGCAATATGTGACCTTTTCCCTACCCAAAACAAAGAAATAAAAATCTACCCTGACTTATGTATGATTTAGATATTAGGGCCACTTAGGTCCTGTTCCAAAACTCACTGTAGTAAACAAAAACGCTGCCACTCACGCTGGTGATTCTGGATCAGAACAAGATAGCATTTTTCATTCTGAGTTCCTAATTTACTATAGTGTGGGGTTTTTCTCTATATTTAAAATACTTTGTTTTCTTATAGCCTCATTATTGTGGTTTTATCCTCTTACACAAATTTTCTAATTCTTCATTTCCCTGTCTGACTACAGGCAGGCAACATTTTGCTTTCTCAGAGGGGAGTGAAAAGGAATTTGGCTTGTCTGCCACTCACATGGCCTAGCACCTCTCACTGAAACACATTTTGCAGATACTCTGAAATTAAAACCTTGATAATGTCCAGAGCTGAAGTAAAACTTAAGCCTTAATATACCAGGTGAAGGGAGAGAAACTCTCTGAATCAAAGAACAAGTCACTTAAGCAGGCACTTAGCAAGACAAAGGAAGACACAACAAAGAGGTTGAGAACATGAGAAGTCAACTCATGAAGGATTTCAAAATCATCTTACAGTGGGAAGAGATGTATGAGAAAGGTTTCCAAATTATAAAATTAATATATTGATATTTGTTCTTTTGGCCTCTTCTGCACACAAAACTAAATCTTCTTTCAACCTCTTTTCACTTCTGTCCCAAAATGGTACTAAAAACTATCTGAAGCTAATATTGACATCACACAAATGCTTGATGCTGCTCAAGAGAAGCTCAAGGGAACAAGGGGACGCTCCTGCACTCCTTATCTCATCTTTTACTGCTTCCTGAGCTTTAACATTCTGCTGATTGCCCTAAAAGAGAAGTCACAATGGTTTTGCCCCCTGAGGTGGGCTTGAAGGCAGCCATAAAGAGTTCAGTCTTTTCCAAAATGTATGAACAGTGAATAAAGCAATACCCTGTGCTGTTGAACCATCCCTCCTGAACACCTCTTCTCAGAGCAGTTATCCATGGGAGCATCCTTGTGCCCCTGTGCCCACCACTGCAGTGGGAAGAGATACCAACAGGGGCTAAAAAAACTAGTAGCATCTCAGTTCTATGATCTGGCTGAGGAACATCTTTACCAGTTCTCTGTTTTCGTGTTCAATTTCTTTTTTCTTCAAATTCTGAACTTTGCACTTACTTTAGCCTTTATTTTAAGGTTCTTTTTCAACTAGCTAAAAGCAGCAAAAATGACAGGGCACAATCCATTCCTCAGTATATGGACTGCTTCCAGTGACTGCTGCCAGCCCACACGACATAGTTAAATCATGGATTTTAGACCTGCACCCCTACATCACTTAAAGAGATAAGTAAAATTACTTGTTGTCTTACACTTCCCTGATGACAAAGTGACTACCAGCAGAAGAGATTCACATGTGCTCTTTATTTCAGCAAGCCAGAAGCATCTATCTCACCCTTCAAATGTGCTCCTGAGACAAGAAGGGAGTGTGCAAGCAGCTGTTGTGTAGGACTATTGCATTTGTTAAATTCATGCCCACTTTATTTTCTCCTAGCGTAGGTATGACTGTGCATGGTGATACCTAATGCTGTCATTTTCATGGCTGTAAATTGACAACAGAATTCCAGGGGAATTTGCCATCATCAGAGAAAACAGCCTGTAAGTTTTCAGTCTGGCAGGTTTTATTGTTATATTTTGCTCTTTCCATAAAACTCACTCTTAAATGTGAGAGGTGACATATTTTGTAAACATATTCTTGAAATACAGTGCAATTTTTTCTTATTGTCACCAGTAGATGACCTTGATAATGAGTGGAAATATAAAATGTATACCTTTCATGAGGCAGGTGCAACAGCAAGATAAAGAACTGTTTCTATTTGTGATGCCCATTCTTGGCTGTGTTCTAGCTTTTACTTTTTAAGGTTTTGCAATATATAGGAACAAGCTCTTAAAAAACAAGTACTATAAAATCTCAACCAAAATGTCGGTTTCCTTTCTTACTGAACTTGGCTGTTTGAGAAGTATGTGGAGTCTGGGTCTTCAGTGCACTAAGAATACTTTTGGGTAGATTTAACTTTAAAACAGGAAGTGGTGGCCAATAGAAAAGGCCTGTGTTCAGCACCAGTTTTCATCACAAATCAGATTTAAGTCAACAGCCCAAAACTTCTAATGTAAAACTAGTTTTGAGGAAAAACTAGCCAGGATCTTCAGTCTTCTCAGCAATATAACACACCAAATAAGCAGAGGCTACTGGAGATTAAAAAGGAACTGGAACTACAGTTTCTATGGAAGAATTGTAAACCAGAAGTAGAGGCAGAAAGCAATGTTACCACCCTTTAGATCCACAAGACCACAAAATACTTGAACCTGGAAAGGGAAGTTGTGTAGCCTACCTCCTGCTCAGCTGCAGAGCCAAGCTCAGTTTCTGCTCTGAGATGCACTAACCTCAAAGATAGACCAGGCTGCACAGGAGTATCTTTTAATTCAAAATTTCTTGAGAGTATATCATGCAAAAATGTATATTTTCTCAAAGAAAATTTCATTTTGATCCAGTTTTTACTTTGTTCTTCCTGAGAAAGGAACTCTCTGAGCTACACACTGATGGAAGATATCTCCAGAGAAATTGCATATGTGACTAAATTCAGCCATTCTATCTCCTTGTTGCTAGAAGCAAACAAGCTAGGCTCTTATTTACATGACTCACATTCACAAGTGTATGTAGTGAGTGCATCACATCGCTGAAATGCGACAAAGAGACACATTGCATTCTAGTGGCTCCGTGTGGTAAAATGCTTGTGAATATGAGAATAGTACTCATAAAACCTGATAATTGAAATAGGGATTTGCAGTGAGCTGCTTCAGAAAACAATGAAACGGCAAAGCTGGGTAAAATTAATCAATTTATCAGTTTAATCAATTTATTTTAAATTTTATTTTAAAATAATTTCTGAGCCATTCCACTAACAGTGTTTCATTTCTTATGCTAAAAAAAAAACCACCTGTACAAATCAAGACAGGAGCAGGCCTAAAAAGCATAGAAGCAAAGTTCTCAAACCTACAAATGTATAAGCACCTTGCCACAGTATGCATCGGCCTCTTAAAATCAAGGGAGCTGCTTGTAATCAAAAGGTATACGTGTGCTCAATTTCTACAGGATAAAACATCACGTGTTAACTCTTTCTGTCCTGCTTCTGACATACTGCCACTACTGACAAGCCTCAGTTTTTAGGAGCTGTATAAAAGGAAGCATCTGAAGTACCTTTTAAGAGAAATCAAAACAATATCATACTTCATACATCTCTGTTCTCTAAATATCTTCTTAATACCAGCTTCTGCAGTGCTGCCATCAACTGTGCATCTTTTTCCAACAACACTTAAGATGACTGGCTTGTTGTAGTTAATATGTCCATTAAACTATACAAATGCATACAGACTAAATGCTGCCTTCACCTTCTTCATGTCTGTCTGAACACTTGTGGCTTGTCTTCCTAACTTATCCTGAATGGTTTGTTCTCTGAAGCAAAGATTGTCTCTTTTGATAATCTCTATAGCAACTGGCACAAAGACTTTAATCTTTAGCCCCTACTACTTCTCTGGAGCCAGGATCAGAGGCAGAAGGAGCTTCTGAATCTCTCGCACGTGGGATGAAGGACTTGGAAGGTCAGCAAGGTTGCTTCCCATAGGTAGTGAGGAGGGAGGTCAAAGAAAATTTACTGCTGTAGGGTTTTCTGTCATTAGGGATGCAGTGCTGGGCATGCACATCTTGAGAGGAAGCAAATTCTGAAATGTTAAGAATGGATGTTGGATGATGATCTAGACACAAGCCTGGGAAATCTAAAAAGGGGTTTCAAATGAGTGGTACAGATGTTTATCTGACATGATTAAAGGTTCAATTATCCTGGCTATAGATATTCAGGACAAAATCCTATAGCTCATATATTCTCTTCTCATGTTGGCTATTAAAGGTGAGTAACTTTGGTACACAGTTTTGATATTTACTATTAATTCCTTAAAAGAACTGTCCTAAGCATTTTACAGTCTTTTAAAACAAAGTAGAACCTGCACTAGAAAGATCTTAATTGATCTTTACAGTGTATAAAAAGAGGGATGAAAATGGAGCACAAAGAGGATATGTACCTTTTTTTCCCGAAATAAGAGTGAGGGCTAACTGGAAGACCCGAAGGAAAGGGAAATGGGTATGAGGGTGAGGTGGTCTCCTCAGAGTGTGGCAGTATCACACTGTCTACAGATCCCAGGATAAAGCACAAGTTCAGCACATCAGTCCTCAGCTCTTCTCGATTGTTTGCGCAGCTTTGCTGCTGCACTGAAATCCCCAAGGCACACTAAAAGTACTTCCAGCTTGCAGTTTTCTGTCATTTGAGAAGATGGCTCACAAGCTCTATTTGACTCCAGAGATATAGGTATAAAACAACAATAGCGCAATCACTAAGCAGATGAAATAAGTGACCTATTTCGTTACCTGCCTCTTTATGTATAAATATGAACAAGATTTGTTTTTTACCTGCACAGGTAGTCATTTCACAATTCCAAGGTTTCACGTCACAGTTTTCAAACCCAACCATTCAGCTTAATTGTTAAAAAAATTGATCTAAAATTTTGAATATATATTATTGGTATAATTACTGAAAAATGTTGCCTGCTCAGTGCCAAGTTAAAAAAAAACGTGTACCCATCCTAATTCTCATTTTTCTTTAAACTGTGTATGTACTATGAAAAATCCACACAGCAGTTCCACTTGGACATTTAGATTAGAAGCATCCTGGGTCTGCAAGTCCCTATTTGCAGTTTCTCAAAACATTTCAGTATCACAAACATTAACGTTTTCAGGCATCACCTCCACATACAAAGTCTACAGTATGAGGGACACATCTCCATTTTTCTCTTTTGAGCAGAAGCACAGAGACACCTACATTCATTCTACATTTGAGAAGGCAAAAAATATCACTAGAGAGAGATTGCATAGTCATAGTTTGAGCCCGAATGTCCCCAGTAATCAAGTACAAAATAGAGTTGAATTTCAACAGTTTGGGTCTTATTTTTGGGATGTTCAGTGGACGAAGCTCGAGGCTGGTCTCCAGAAGCCAGGAGAGCTCGGTTGAGAGAGCTCTCAGAGGAACCAGCTTGCCAAGAAGAACATCCTCATCCTCCCTGGAAGTATACTTGCTGGGCTGAGGCATCCCTGATTGCAGAAGACCTGCAGGACAGGCTTTGCTCACACCTTCTCGGACCAAATGATAAAATCAGAAATTCACCTAAAACGGTTCAACCATTAATGGGCATTCAGTCCAGGGGCCAGACTACAGCTTCTCTGAACTAAAGCTGCCCTGAAATGTGCAGCAGATTAAGAATTCTAATAGAATAAGCCCCTGCACTTATGCCTTAAGACAGATTTTGGCAAGCCATGGAGTCTCCCTTAAATACAGGCATATCTGACTTTCACATGGCTTATGCTGCATACCATCAAGAAGTAAAAGACACTATCTAGTTTCATGGTAAATCCTAATTCAGTGCTTCAGAAGAACCAGGTAATTTACTATGGCTGTGTGTGATACAACTCTAAATAAAAAGCTACTTTTCAGTAGATGTCTGTAGGTAGGTTTTTTTTTTTTAAAGCACTCTACTCAAGCCACACCAATTATAATTGAACGAAACTCTTTCCAAAGAGCAATGCTAAAGTACCATCAAGTTGAGATGGGAGGTCACATTTTTCAGCAGCTAATTACTGAACTAGGAGAAAAAGAAAAATGCATAAAACTCCTCAAAGAAAATGGAAAATATTTATTATATACTGTTACAAAGAATCAATAAAATAATTATTTTCATAAACTTGTACTGTTATGGTTGGAGACAGCAGATGTGAGGTGAAAGACTCCCACAGTAATCTCTCAAGGAAGCATGTTGTGCTCCTTCTCCAAGAGTGACAAATTTTCATAGAAAAATTAATTGTTCAAAAATTTGTTCCAAAAAAACGCTCCAAATTGTGCCTAGAATGTGTGTGACAAACTATATCAATATTGCGTCATTTTTTCAAACGTCGTGGCATATTTCAGCTACAAAAGCCATCTCCAAAAGACTGCCATTTCTCAGAAACAAGTCTGCATGACGCTGTAGTAGCTTCAAAAGCATCCAATACGTATCCCAAGGGCACCGCACACAGGACTCTGAAGCGCACAGATGAGATGGGTTGAATCTGGAAGGGATAAATGTTTTTCTGCTGCGCTACGGTGCAGTGAAAGCGAGCGGCACCGGCAAAGCCATAAACTGTTCACAGAGCTCCGATCAGTCACTGTGCAAGAGAGATCACGTTACGTTACAGCATCCATTCCGAGAGTCTTTAAAAAAAAGAAGAAAATCGCGTTGTAAACGCGAGATCAATTACATTGGTTAAAAAATTGCAACCAAAAATCAGCGTCGACCTCCCGCGCGGGGCACCGCGGGCACCGCTGCGGGGCAGCCCCCGCCACCAGCCGACTGCGGGAGCGCCCTCAAGCCTCCGCCGCTGGGCAAAACGCTACCTTGCACCAAAACGTGCCATTTCTGTCGAATTTGCCATCCTCCTGTCACTTTATGGCTAACATCCCATCGAGGGGAATTTTCACACCGAAGCGCCCTCAACAATTATTCACTGTCTCTTGACGGGAAGCCGGCG
>VZTF01007526.1:502159-604502 GCA_013397755.1 Cnemophilus loriae
CAGCGCCGACGGGCCCAGCAACATGTCCTACGTGAAGGAGACTGTGGACAGGCTGCTCCAAGGCTACGACATTCGCCTCCGCCCCGACTTCGGAGGTGAGGCGCCCGCGCCCCCCCGACCCGCGCCCCGGCCCCCCCAGGTCCGCTAACGCCGCCTCCCGCTCCCCCCGCAGGTCCGCCCGTGGATGTGGGCATGCGGATAGAGATCGCCAGCATCGACGTGGTCTCGGAAGTCAACATGGTGAGTGACCCTCGGGCCGGGGCAGTGGGGCCCCCACGCCCGTGCGAGGGCTGCCGGAGCCCCGGGGCCCGCGCTGCAACCGGCCAGGAGCCCGGCTACGCGGAGATGCGCGTACCGAGCCACAGGGATCGCCACGAAATAACCGAGCACGTCGCAGTTGCTAGGAAAAGTTGTTTGCGTTTTTGAGATTATGTTGGCATGCCTGCGGTGGCACTTCGGAAGAGCTCCCTGCCTTGGTCAGAGTACCTGCTGCAGGTTTGAGGTTCTGGGTCCCTCTTGCCCTGGTTTGCCCTTTGCGTAGTCAACAGCTGCCGTCGGAAATGCTGAGGTTTCCTGAGCTGTAGCAGCAGATGGCCAGATGTGCGTGTTTTCATGTTAAATTATTTAGAGAGTTAGACAGTTCACTTTGCATGCTAGTAGCCTTGAGTAAAAGGTGCAAAGAGAAAATAAAAAGGAGTTCTAGAAACTGCTTTCTTTCTTGTAGAAGGGAAAAAATAACGACACTGCAGAATAAGTACATAAGGATGTTTCCAGCTATCAAGATCAGAAGTCTCATAGCTACAGGTGTGAAACACTGCATGTGATTTCAGTTCTCCTGCAGGAAGGAATGCTAATAGACAAGCAGGCTTAAAGAGCAAAAATGTGACTGTTTAGTGCCTGCCTCATTTGACAACCTTTTCCTGGAAGAAAACAATAAATCAGTTGCAAGTTTGAATGTTATACAAAATCATGTTGAATTAGTCAGCATCATGGACATTTTGCTCTCACTCTCTTTTCTTATGTTTGATCTCACATGAAAATCTAAGATGCTTTCTGTACATAGGGGAACACCTGCTTAGTTACAAGAAGCTTAGAAACCTTACATTTTCATCCTGATCAGCAGTTCATTTCACTGGGTGATATTTGCCCATTTGAAGTAATTTACCCAAGAGCGGAGATTTCTTCCTCAATATGTTAGTTAATAGCTGTCATTAAAACAATCTCTTCATAGCTTTTTTTTGTTTTCATTCTTAGTTTTTTTCTGTTGTTTGTTATGTGTATCACAGCTCCTGTTTGTGTGTAACTGTTACATTCACTTATGAATATGCATGGTAGAGTGGGGAGGAAGCAAAATTTGTCAGGTTGTGTGTAGCACACCAGGGTCTGCAGACTGCTAATGCCGCACGAAGGCAACGTTTTGCAAGTTTCAGCTCCTGGTGTTCCTGTTGCTGTATTGTACTTTCAGGGAGGAACATGGTACAGACCACACAGATAAGGCAGAGTAAAAAGAACATAGACCTTATCAAAACAGTCAAAGAATAAATCTATTCCAAACTGTTTCTATGACCCTGTAATGGGATTGCTGCTTTCACAAAGCAGTACACCTGTAAAAAGCCAAACAGAGCAAACACAAAAATACCTGTTCTGAAAAGTCCAGAACTTATCTCGTGAAGTCTCAGCACCTGAAATACCGTTAGTCTGTAGGGGAGTGGATGTGACAGTTTCCAATGGCAATCTCACAGGGCATAAATTGCGTTGCACCAGCTCACAGCATTTCTTAGTTGCATCCTGTACCTGTCAAAGCTTTCTTCTCTGTTCTAACACTGGCACAGCCTCTGGGAAGGAGAAGTTATATGCTAGATGGATTCTTTGAATAATCTCTGTGTGTGGGGGGGCAGCTTGACTAAAACTGGTCAAAAAGTAAGAAAATGTTTTCATTTCATAAAATGCCATATCTCACGGCGAAAGGAAGCAACCGGTCCCAGCTGTAGCTGTAGTCCATTCCTGAAGCCAAAATATGGAGTCTCCATTCTGAATCAGTTTAAAAGGGCTTTCCCATTTCACAAGTGCTACCTGTACATACCCATATCTAGACTGTTCTGTGTTGCAAGGTCTTTATTGTGTTGCTAAGGACTGTCTGCTTGGTTTTGGACAATGATCAGTCATTTCATCCATCATTGCAAAAACAAGGCAGTCGATATCTTGGCTTAAGAAAAGGTTTTTTACCTAGTAAAATATTGCTTTGTTCTTTTTTTTATTTCTGAGAAATCACAGCCCTTGAGATTCTTAATGTTGCAGTCACATGTAAGTCATTCATCTTCTTTTCTTTTAAACTGTGTCTTATAGATTTTTTTTCTTAATTTTTTTTAGTAAGAGCTACTGTTCTATGGCTTCAGAACCAGAAATGTTTTTCAGAAGATCTTAATTTATTGTATTCTTCGGCTATAGGGCAGTTTTGTTGCTGAAGGAAACCAGTAATAGGAGCCGGGAGAGCAACACCCTCATCATGTGAGGTCCTCCTGCCAAGAGAGTCTGGTTGGATCTACCAGAGTTCAGTCAGTCTCACCCTAACAGTATTGCAGGCAGTTGTCTTATCCCTTGGCTTTCCTCAGGAACAGGAAACTTTATATCTAGAGTGACAGACACACATATTCCCAGTCATGGTGCCCAAAGAGTTAAATTTTGTATTCCAGTCTCAATGCATAAATACAAGTAAAGATTATATATATAGAGCGAGAGAGGGAGAGGGAGGCTATGAAGGAGGTGTTCTCCTTTGGTATGTTGGCTGAGACGTGGTCATGGTTGTAGACTGTCTGCCATGTCAACAGGCTGATTTGTATGTCCAAGTAAATTCAGTCCTTGGGTAAAAAGTTGAGTTATAGGCAACAGAATTATTTTGAATTCTGCAAGCACCAGTAGCTGTCTGTTCAAGCAGCTTGGCTGGTTCTAGTGGCTTGTTCTAATCTACTAGACTACTGTAAAATACTTTACTCAGTTAATGAACCAAGACTTGCACAGTCTTGAAGTCAACCATTCTGGTTTTTCTCCCTTAGTACTCAGTCCTCATCTCCTCAGCCCATTAAATAGCGTTGTTTTATAGCTGCTTGGTAGTTCAATAATACTGTGGTGAGCTGCCGTACCAACTTTTACAGAACAATTAATTGAAGCGCTCATTCTTATGATACTCCCATTTGACATCAGATATGTTGTCTTATGTTGTTTATGGCAGGTAATAATCTGAAGAGCTTGTCGTGCAACAAACAAGCAGGAGAAGTAGGATGTAAACATGCTAGTGACCATTGCCCAGTTCTAACCATGCTTTCTCCCTAATATACCATGTGATAAGCTTTAGTTTAGTTTTCCATCCAATTTTCACAGCCTTCCTACAGTAAGTACAAGCATGACCTTCCAAACGCACAAGGTGACCCTTCTTCTTGTCTCAGTTAATGACTGTTCAGCTAACTTTCATTCATGACAGAGTTCCTTAAGTATAATGGACATTTACATGAATATAGAGTTCATTAAGAACCATGCTGTGACTAGACCTATTAAGCTGCTATGATGTCTGGTTTACTCTGATGCCTTTATGTGGTTAGCAGAAGGTGCTGCTTGTACATGAAGAATAAATATGAGTAGAATGATTTGCAGTAATTAGTGTCATCTTCAGGGCAAGCAAACAAATAATGTATTGCTCTATCTACTAAGAAACAGTCAAGAGAAGTAGCTGGACTCTAAAAAAATTCACAGGCAGTACATGATGTAATTTTCTCTAAAATGCGTTCCTTACTGAAGAAAAGGTGGTCAAACTTTTATAATAGGCAAAAGATGTCATGTACATATCCTAAAGTTTAAAAAAAAATGCATATGATAAAGAACCTTTTATAGAGTAGTTCAAAAAGACACCAAAGAGGGAAAAAAAAAAGAAAAAAGCCCTTTATTTTATATTGGGAACACTGTTCCTGACCTACCATACTGATTTTACACTGATGATGATGTGATGATGATATAGTTTCTGTGATTGCAGACTGAAGGTTTCATGTCCCAGCAAAAAGAGGTTAAAGGAAAAATGGAAAGAATGTACAATTCTGTAGCTTCTCTAAACTTACATTCAAGGCTCTCACATTTATCTGATCTCCCAAATAAGCCCCAAATATAGCAGAGATTAATTTATTTAACATCGCAACATAGCCAGAATTTCACACATCTTATTCCTCCTTTCTGTCTTAATTAAGTACCTGAGAATTTAGCATGGTGGCCATTGTGAATCTCAACATAGGAAATAAATCCTAGGGAACCAAATTGTCATTATGAACCCCATCTCATGCCTCTTTGCATCAGGGCAGCCAAGTCTCATTTTTTGTAATTGTAAGTCTGGTTCGTATAGAACTAAAATGTCAAAAATTCCTTCAGCCCCAGCCAGCGTGGCAACACAAAGGATAATAAATGGTCCTTGGTCTAAATATATTTACCTGAAGATGTTCATGCAGATTTATCTGACCTTTTTTCTAAAAAGCCATAAAGCTTAATAATTATTGATAAAAATCTACTTAGCTGTAGTGCAGAAGAAGAAGAAGTACTTTTTTGTTATATAGCAACTATCCTAAAGAGCATGAAGGACGTGCAAAGGCACTTTAATATTAATAAGAATGTTCAGTAACTGATTGTATTTTTTTTCAGCAAATATGGAAAAACTAATCAAGTAATAATACATAAAGGCCAGATCATTTCATCACTGTCTATTCCAAACGGGAATAATTATATTAGAGAGTGAAACATGGAATGAACGTAGAAATGGGCAGCTTGAGGTTAAACGACTGGGTCACTGTTAGTGGATGTTTTGTTGGATCGTTCTTCATTTGATAAGAATAAGCATTTCTTCAACAAAATTGACAAATAGGCAAAAATTATAAAGCAATAATGTGAATGTTGTTTCATATGATCCAGAAATCAGATGTATCTTAATTTTTCAAACATTGAACAAACTTGAGACCAGCTTCAGGGTTGATATAAGCTATAGTCCAAATTTTCTTTTTAGGCTGACAAGCACAATACTTCTCTGATTTCAAGGCTTAAACAAACTAGCTGTGAATGCCCTTTAGAAAATACGTATTTCTTTTGTCTAATGTTAAACTCACAGTTCCCCACAAGTGCAACTCTCCTGACTCCCACAGTCTACAGTTAATCAATTGTATCACAGTGGTGCCTATGAAATTAGAGGGGTGACACCCGCCCCTTTCGTAGTGGAAGAGTTAGCACCCAGTTTGAGGAGTGTAGGATTTCAATAAATAAGAGGTATGCCTCCAAAGAGATGGGCTTTTCAGTTGTATGGAAGGGAAAATTAAAGGATTTCCCCAGCACTGCCTGTTTTGTGCACCTGCATCAAACAACTTCGCTGTGCTGTGACCGCTGGAAACACCAGCTGGTGATCTGTTAATGTGCACAAGTCCCACAGTTCGATTCTACAAACCTTTTGAAACATTCACGGTCCCAAATGGTTGTTTAATAATGGAACATTCAGTGATTAACACAAAAAGACCCATTCCCCAAAATTAACTTCTTTCTAAAAAAAGAAAAATAAATCCATAAAATTAAATTTCATGTTTCTTTTCTTGTGTGCAGGACAGGGCAAGTGCTTAATTAAAAGATTTCATATTTTCCACAATTGCCTTTCCCTTTTACTTCTGATTTTGGATTTTACGTCTGACTTCTGAAAGAGAATATAAGAACCTTCCAAACTAAGCATTTTTCTTCATAAGGAAATTCAAGGCATGCGTTTCAAATGTCTGCAAAACTTAGTCTTTTTTTTTTTTTAATCAGCTTTACTTTGTACTCTCTTGCCTGAAAAGTTCCATATCTTCTCTAGGCCATAATAATAAATTATCTACCAACTGCGGCTCAGTACAGACCTGGAGCTGAAGCTGTGCAACAAAGAGAGGGAACACACACCACCAGTTCACCCTGAGGTGGGAAAAGATGGAGGAACCTCAGTGGAGGAACAGTAACAACCTCCAAAGCTATTACCAGGAAGACCTGGTAATAGTTCCTGTTCACAGGATGCCACGTATTCTGTGGTAACAGCTGAAGCTGTTAGATCAAACCCAGAGATTGCCTTTATTCAGAAGTATCCCCAACTGATGTATTTTGTTGATCACAACTGTAAGGTCTTCTGGCAGGTGATAAAAAAGTCCAAGATGGCTACTTGAAAGATTTTACACTTTAATGCTCTTTGAGACTCCTTATTTTCTCCTAGAAAGAGAAGCCAGGATCTCAAGGTATGTACTTTCATGCTTGTAGAATTCTCTCACATTAAAAAAAATGCCTGTAACTCTGGCAGTGCTCCAAAAAACATATTAAAATGAAATTATTTCCACCTCAAATACTAAACTACTGCAAATATGTTCACAAGGAAATTGGTTGTAGGAGTCACTGAATAATCTAGCAGAAGAACACCAGATAATGCAGTGTGTGTGATTCTTTCTTTAAGCAATAACTCTGTATTAAGATTTACATGGGATGGAGAATGTAGATCAGATTTCTTGCCTATCAAGTTTTACAATAACCTTTCAAGATTAAAAGGTTGCTTTTGGCCAAAGCAGTGTCACACTGAGGTTGGTTTCATCCTCTGCTGGAGCAAATCCTTAGTGGTTTATGTCATGAACCAAGGAAAGGTAATCTAAAAGATTCAAAGGCAGCTTCTAGAAAGCTGCATTATCACTCAAGACATCCACCTTATAACAAGATTGACTTGTATGGTTTTAAATGCTCGTGTTACAGTACATAGTTTCAAAGCAAAGATTAATGATTTCAGACTGCCAAACTTAATTAAAGGTTGTAATAAATGTTCTCCATTAAAACTCATCAATCCATTTGACTGAGATGGAAGAATTTCAGTCATGTCTTTTTTAATTGCCTGTAGAAAGAACTGAAGAGTTAGCAAAGTTAAAACTGTTGAAACAGATAAACGGTGTCTAAATATTATGCAGGTTCTTAATCATATTAAAAGAGGAGTGCAGGTAATTTCCCAGCATACTTTTAATCTGAAGAGCCTCGTAAGTGTAACTGAAGTAACATGAGTAGAAGTCAGTGGCAGGTAGATATGTTCATGCTTTTGTATCTCAGGAGCTTCTGTAAGTACTAATTACTGCAGTACACCAAGGACTCCTGTCCCATCCAAGTGGACTAGATGCTGATAGTCCTATGTTTTCAATGGATATGCTCACAGATAAAACTTCTTACACTGCTAAAATGAAGTACATATTAGCTCCACCAGCTTAACAGTTTACTCAGCAGCTTGCAGAAGCAGTTCAGCTCTCCAGTTTACATAATTTTTAAACCATGGTTTCTTTATAATGTTCTGTGTTGTTACTCTTCAACAGCATGAGAGAATAACCAAGCCTGGAATGATACCTTCCCCTCCTGTGTTCTTCCATTATGATTTATCCTTTCTTTAACCAATGGTTTTTTTGTAAACCATTAACTGATCAGAATAATACACTAGTCAAGGAGAGAAATGGATGAGGTTTGGAAGCTTCATTCATATTAGCACATTTCACAGGCAATGCAGCTTTGTCACTGGTTTCCTATGAAGGGAACAGAACATGGATTGACAACCACCTGTAAATTCTGAATTTAACTACTGCACCAGGACCAGCTAGGGGGGAAAAAAGTTGCAGAACATCAGTTACATGCTGAGAGTGAAATCTGTAATGATTGACAGTCTTCACAACTTGTTCAATGCTCCATATATTCCTAAACTAATACGAAGCAAATACACTGTCATTGTGGTGTCAATTGGAAGTGAATCCTGAATACAGATCTTTTCAGTTCCCACTGTCAAGAGAAATGAGTTTCTTTTCCAGAAGCGCACTAAGGGTGTGAATTTTTGATACATTAAAGATCATTTACATTCCAAATAGTACGTTCTTTCTTTTTAGTTATTCGTAGTAGAAGCTCAGAGTGAGTACAGAACAGATGATGAGAAGGATTAGCATATATCAGGAAAATATAAAGACAAAACATAACAAAGTAGTAACCACTTAACTCACAGCCATCATCTTGACTCTTCTCACCAATGTGACATGGTCTGTCAGGGAAAGTTGATCTTTCGAAATTTTTACATTGGATCAATTCAGTGAACCAATTCCGAATATGAAACTAAAAATTCTTCCTCTTTCAGGAGTATCTTATCCCAACGTCCATTTCATCCCTACAATGCTGAAAACTTACCATAACACAAGTCTTTCACTGTTCCCTTCCCAGAACCCTATAATCCGAAATGCAGTTTACACAGTTCTACCCTTTAGATAACACCAGGGAAATACCACTGCCAGAGACGAAATAGGGAAATGTGGCCCGTATCCAACCAGTGTACCTCTCTGGGTTTGATCTCCTCAATTTCTCTTTGGAACAGGGATGCTTTTTAAGTAATACTACTCTAGCCCTTAGAAGAGGAATAGGCAAGAGGAGACACAAGAGGAGTCAAGAGTATTCTCATGAACAGTGTGATACTGCATTGTCATCCTTGGTCTGTGGACGTTTTGCAGTGTGACGTACGTACAATATTGTTATACTGTCCACTATGAAACACGACGGATTTGAATTTATTTTCTTTTAATGTGTTCAAAGTACCTATAAGCACTCCAGTTAGTCAAAGAACAGACATTAAAAACATACTGAGAAATTGTTTTTAAAGGATATTAATGTTAATTCTTCAACTCATCATTAGGAGTGAGTGCAGCACTCTGGCAAAGGGTAGCAGAGCAGCCAGCGGTGCCCTCAGTGTCAGGTGTTCTCATTTCACATCTGCAGACTCCAGAAGTATTTAAAATGAGAGCTCATCTCCTGAACTGCCTCCTTCTCTCAGAAGGTAACACAAAACAAAGGTCCATCCAGGAACACTGCTCATTAAGTTGTCCAATTTAAAAGTTGGTTTTGTTTCTCAAAAGAAAAGAGAAAAATAACTAACTTTTTTTTTTTCCAATTTATTTACAAGTCACTTCTTCTCTTGAAGTAATAGTCATGCTTATCCCTGCCCTCCACCCACAGCAGGGTAGCTGTTAAGCCACTATCTTATTGGAAACAAATACTTTAAAAAAGGAAGTTAAATATTAATGTCCAGATGATTCTGACATTTTACTCACGCAAGCTTATTACCTGGGTTTATTGTGGTATCTGATGGTTTCAATGACTTTTGCACAGTTTCTATTTGGAAATCCAGGCAACAGGGGTGCTCCAGATCATAGAGAACAAGTGGAAGAGGCGCTACTGAGGACAACCTGTTGTGCCGGGGAATAGCGTCGGGGCATGACTCAGCAGGAAAGGACTGCTGGCTCAGCAGGGACCCTGCTGATCTCACTGCTGCTCTGCAGGGCCCATCAGGTCAAGCTGCTGTCGTGACAGATGGCTAATTATTTTCAACAGATTTGAAACAGCAATACTGTGGTTCAGATTATTTTTTATAGTACTGTATAGAACCTTCTACAATGCAGGCAACATTTTCTATGAATTACATATTTGGTTTTTTTCCAAGGATATTTGTGGGGCTAGAAGGAACTTGAAATAAAGCAGTTGTTGTGTTGGTTTTTTCTCATCCAAGTGGTTACAGTAATGAAGAATTCAGTGCAGTGTTATGGAAAGGAATTAAAAAATATGGAGCTCTGAACTTAAAACATTATGAATGTGTTAAACTCATTATTATGCATAATTTTGCAATTTTTAGTGCGAAAAAATGGAAAGTTAGTATTTCATGTGACTTCCAGTAAACAGAAGTGAACAATACAACACACTGCAACATTCAAGAATGCTGGAGCAAGAAGCTGGGCAAACTTTACGCAACACGATTTAAGTAGGCCAAACACAATTTTGAACCAATACACTTTGGTTGAAATACTTGATTAGCTAAGATTTGACTATATCCATGTCCTCTTGAGTCATCTTTTATAGAAATTCTATAGAAGAAAAATATATTTGACATCTTGGTAGGGGAAAAGATTATTCCCATTTATTAGCTGTTCTTCAACTGAATATCAGCTCCAAAGCGCTCCTCTGGAGTACTTGGAGCATTGAAGTGCTCAGCTCACCTTGTTCCTTGGTTAGGTTCCTCTGAAATCAGTGAAGTTGCATCAGTAATGAATCAAACCAGCCTTATTCAAGGTGATTATACTTTCCTGTGGTAACTGCATTTTCTTGAAGAAATTCTGCCTGTAACATTTGGAAACTCAAGACAAAATAAACTGTTCTGAACAGACACAGACATCAAGAAAAAACTTTAAAAAATGCTTAATTGTTATGATCATGCCTCCGAGAAGCAAAATGCAAAAAAGGGTGAAAATGAGCAAGTGACAAAAAACAAGAAGTCTGTTACCCTCACAGGGATATATTCTCTGTCATTGCAGAGTCTTGGCTTGCAGACAGCTTAGTTTTTCTTGCAGCTTTTTTACAATTTTCATGCTGCTATATTCATGCATCCTAGCCTAGTGTTTAAATTAGGGGTTGGAGCAACCCCCTGTTGTCAAGGTCAAGAGTGGCCCTGTTAAGAAGGATTTGGGGGTGCTGGTGGATGAGAGGCTGGACATGACCCAGCCATGTGCACTCACAGCCCAGAAAGCCAAATGTGTCCTGGTCTGCATCCAAAGCAGCATGAGCTGCAGGACCAGAGAGGGGATTCTGCCCCTCTGCTCTGCTCTGGTGAGACCCGACCTGGAACGCTGCATCCAGCTCTGGGTGCCCAGCACAGGAAGGACATGGACCTGTTGGAGCGAGTACGGAGGCGGACAACAAGATGATGAGAGGGATGGAGCAGCTCTCCTGTGAGGAAATGCTGAGAGAATTGGGATTGTTCAGCCTGGAGAAGACTCCCGAGGTAACCTAATTGCAGCCTTCCAGCCCCTAAAGCAGCCTACAAGAAAGATGAAGGGGGACTTTTTACAAGGGCATATAGTGACAGGACAATGGTTAATGGCTTTAAACAGAAAGAGAGTATGTTTAGATTAGATATTAGGAAGAGATTCCTTACTGTGAGGGTGATGAGGCACTGGAACAGGTTCCCCAGAGAAGCTGGGGATGCCCCATCCCTGGAAGTGTTTATGGCTGGGTTAGATGTAGCTATGAGCAACCTGGTCTAGTGAAAGCTGTCCCTGACCATGGCAGGGGGGTCAGAACAAGACGATCTTGTCCCTTCCAGCCATAACCATTCTCTGATGGTATAATTTAAATGTTACTGTAAGAAGCTATCAGTCTTTCTGACAGTTATCTGAGACCTCAGTCTCCTTAGTCTGTGCTGAGCCAGCTCAAGTGGAAACAAAATGAACATGAACAGCTACTTGTGCATCTTCTTCTTCATTATTCACACCCACAACCACATTATCAGAATGGCATGCAAGTTTTAAAAGTCAGAAGTGGGACACTTCTGTTCTTTGTAGGTAGCAATCAATTTCCTTTGATTTTATTTGTATATTTGACTTTAAAATAAAGAAATCAAAATAGATCCAGAATAGGAGCTTTGAATTTTGTACTGAAACTGGGGAACTGTGTGGGTGTTAATG
This sequence comes from Cnemophilus loriae, assembly GCA_013397755.1. Classification (NCBI taxonomy): domain Eukaryota; kingdom Metazoa; phylum Chordata; class Aves; order Passeriformes; family Corvidae; genus Cnemophilus; species Cnemophilus loriae. The sequence continues at coordinate 513,703 of VZTF01007526.1, forward strand.
CTTCTTCCTCCTGGTAATCATAACAGTCATTGTAGCAGCAGAACAAAGCTGTGAGTGGAGGTCCATATCCAAAGGAAAAGGCAGTGATTCAGGTGGCTTGGGTCATGCTCAGAAAGTATATTGGAGGCCAGTGTCTTAGATTTCACTCTTGTGTTCAGCAGATCAGTGCCTACAGGGGGTTTGCTTTATGGAAGGAAAGAGTCTTGAAGGAGAGATATCAAGTGGAACCAACGTGTAAATTTCTGTTCTTACATGGATTTTTTGGATTGGTTTGTTTGTTTCAGTTTCTCTGGCCCTCAGTTGCTTCTCTGTTAAGATTTCTACCTTACAGGGATATTATGGGAATTAAATGCGTTGTATGAGCATTCGTTTGGACAGTGAGCAAGTTTCTGCACACTCAGGTGGAAAGAAAAGGCATACAGCCTGCAGCTAAAAAAGAATATATCCCCTGTGACCAGTAATTTCAACACAGAGTTGTGGCTTATGACCCAGCTGGTCTGTTCCTACATCTCTACACCAGTACTCCTGCAATCCTGACAGGAATTTATTACTTACTTACATACCTAGTGAAGAAATCCCAAGAAAGCACAAGATGTTGCATAGTAATTACATTTTCCTCAGTGGTATTGCTGAATGACATATTATGATATATCAAGAGGCAACTGTGAATTTAACTTCAGTCATCACAGTAGACTTTGCCTAGTATGGTAGATTTCCAGATGAACATAGTGTGAATGTAAGAATAAAGAGAAGTTTCTGAATAGCACACGGCATCATGCATGCTTTGTCAGCATTAGCTTTCAAAGCGCATACGGTTCTGCGCTGGCTTGGGAAATCTTCATGTATTCATTATTTATTTAGATTACATATTCAGTCTAATATTTAAGAATATATCGTGTGCAGATGGTTTCACAGGAGAAGACAATAATGATAGTAATTTGTCAGAAGAATCAGATATCAAAATAGGAAGCCTTCTCTTTCTTTCTGTTTAGTGTTTGATGCCACTAAATGCCTATTTATTGTGATTAACAGAACAGGTAAGCAACTTGCATGACTACTCTGTTACTAAGGGTATTTAACCTTACTAAATTTCAGAACTTTATTTTCCCAGTTTTTGGAACATGATAACAACATGCAAAAGCAGAAGGCTTTGCTAATCGTTAAAGAGGTGGCAGATTTTCACATTTATCCCTCAGTGATCATACTCTCTTTTGCAAGATATTACAAGGCTGGCATGTGGGGAGGAAGAAACAATAAAGACCGTCACAAATTCTGCTTTTTGTCTCACACACTTACCGGGGCAGTTAGCATAAGCAGAAATTCTCCTCTGTGGAAAAGACATTTTTCTTTAGGTATTTGTGAAAGAGTTTTAGCGCACCCTAACAAACAATAGCCTTCATGCAAACTGTGTGGCCGATGAATGAAAATAGTCTTCCCAGGCCTGCCATTCTTATTTCTAGAGTGGACACTTACTTCACTGAGTGCTCTGTCAGTGCCAGGCCCAGTGTGCTCTTAGACAAAAAATGTGTCTGTAGCAACTCTGCATTGCAGTTTCAGCCCTTCGGCCTCTTGGTGAGTCATGACTTATGCTGGGAGTAACACTTTAAAGTCAGCCATCCCCGAGGGGTACAAGAAGGTGGATACTCAGTTCCTGGGTAGATGAGGAGGTCAAGTACTTCAATTCCGAAACACTGCTACGGATGTGCTGGAATGAGAATTGAGTGCAGTAGTGCCAGACATCTTCAGTTGTTACCAGCTTACTCACCAGAGAGGTAATGCAGGTTTCTTAAAGTGACAAAGAGGAAAGTTTTCCTCCCTCCTCTAAATAGTTTGTTTGAAGTATCCTCATCTCTCTCTCTATTAATCCTATCATACAAAGTCTATGCTGATATTTCCTCAAGCTTAGGAGGCTAGAGTTAGGCAGTAGGAAGACCTTGACAAAGATTTTTTTCTCTGCTTCATTATACCTTACTTCTTAAATTCAAAGCAAGGAGCACTTTTTCTCTCAGCAATTCTTAGTCTCATGATTCAAGCATTACCACATTACCAGACTAGTTGCACGAGTAATTTAAAGACGTCTAAAAACTGTATGGATATTAGTGTGGTTTGGTGCATGAAATTGCTTCTTGGACTCATTCTTTTGGCCATGTCTATATGAGAAAGACCAGTCAAAGGCAACATAAGGTAATATGGCTGGTGTGTGCCAACTGGAAATTTTCATGCACTTGACAAGAAGTCACAATAACAGAGTGAACTGGTGTTACAGTTGCTTAAAGATACTGAATGAATAACAGGACCTAAGAATGACAAGGTATTTAGATCCATGTCAAAGCCTGATACATTTGTTAAGAGTAAAGTGTGAAATGAGAGAAGTTATCTTACCTAGTCCATCCACTAAGTGAGGAGAATCCTGCCCTTCATTGTGTATTTACTATTCTTACTCCAAGCCAGTCTGAAAGACTCCAGGAGCTAAAATCAGAACGTTGTTGAGCAGTCCTTCCCTATCTCAGTCAGGGAGTTCCCCTTGATTCCAAGACATTATTTCTCATCTGTTCATTTTATGACTTTTGTATCACATATCCCAATATCTAGTCCTTTCACTGAAGGAAAGGAGTCATTTTGTCTTGTTTGTTTTGCGTTCCATAGTGCTTTTTTTCCCTCAAGTTTTTCTCTGATATGGTATCTTTAAAATCAATGGCCATTTTACTTACTTTCAAGTTAATAAAGCAGCACATCATATGCCATTGCAAGTACCAGCCTGTATAAGGATCTGCCTTAGGCAGTCTGGAAGTGCATGCTTGGCTATTTTCCTGCTTCCTAGGTGTATTTTCAGACGTCACTGAGAAAACAACACATCATAGGAGTAGTCCATTTTGAAGTCATACTTTTCGCTACACACTAATGTTGGATCAGAACCCTTGTTCACCAACACTATTATAAGTTGGCAGTAACTAGTCTGAGATGAATGAATCATATTCAGATGAAAGAAAGAGGACAAGCAGACAACATGTATTTTCAGAAGCCAACTTCTGCATATGTATGATTCCAGAACAAAGCATCTTTCAGATGTTGGATGGAAAGTAATTGCAATTCAGTGTATTAATCCCAAATCTCCTCATTTCCCTGTAATTTTTGTTCCTTACTGCACAGCCCTACTGGTTTTTCATGCTATAAGTAATATTTTATTAATTCTGTTTTCATGCCTATTCTTACATCTAAGCAATCTTACCTAAATGTACCTGCATCCTGTTTATTTTAATACATGACCTCCTGCATTCGCTCAACTTTCTGCTTGTCATGCTGGAAAATGATATATATTAAATTTGTTTGTGAAAAGAGCTAGGAGTAAACAGGTTCAAGATACTTTGCTGGCGTAAATTATTTCTCAGCAAGTTCCTAGGTACTCTGACTGAAATAAGTTCGGAACCAACATCTTTGAGAAAAGGATGTAGATAAAAGGCTTTGACTACTCAGCCTGGGTGTTATTACAGACCTGAAACAATCAAATTCCTGGAGAGAGTATATTTTCCACAGTATGAATTCTAGTAGATAGGCAACTTCTATATTGCTTTCCACATCAGTGCCAAGAACGAATTTTCATGCAGGGCTGAGTGAAAATATGTTACAATAAGATAAGTAAACACGTTTTTTAGTGTCAGCAATCCAGCTTATTTTCTCAGGGTTGGGTTTTCTTTTGAATGTGCAGCAGTAGGCTGTCACCAAATGATCTTTTTTTCATATTCAATATCTTCTGACACATGAGATATGCACAATGGATCAGCCAGGCTGAAAGCTCACAGGGTGTCTGATTCTTTGTCGTGGAGGTGAGCAACAGAACACCTGCATGGCAGATGTGAAGGGGAATTTCTGGCCTCTTCTAGGAAGATACCTAGCTGGAGTTTACTTATGGACTTGCTGAAATTAGGCTGCATTTTGAGAGTCATTTAGATGGCATTCAATGGTTTTTATCTGGTTCCAGGGGGAACACTGATGTTTTAAAATGGCACTGGAAGCAAGAAAAGCAAATAGTGTGTGAGCCTTCAGTCCAGACAGCAAGGCATACCTTAGACCCAGGTCAAGAACAGTGCTTAAAAAGAAACCAAAACAAACCAGTCGTCTTCTCTCCAGCACGTTTCTGAGTTTGGTGAGTGTGGGCACTATGCTTTCCCTGAAGTGGATTCTAAGCATCAAGCAAGAATATGTTTCTCACCTTAGCAGGGAGTGATATAATACCTTGATAGCAGACACAGGCAATTTCTCAGTTTCTTTGTAGTCGTGATACACCCAGACAATCTTATTAACAATTTGAGTTCGCAGAGTCAAGTGATAAAAGTGTATCAGAGGATCAGTGAAATGTATTTCAGAAAGGATCAGCAGAAAACATGTAAATAATATGATAATAATGTACCTAGAGAATACCAGACTGAAATACAAGTGCTAAATGGTTTATTGTATATATTCTATCATAGTACAATCAAATTTTTAAAAATAACTACATTTTTCATTATAGTAAAAGATGGTTTCTGGGCAATGAAATCTCTCAGATGAAAGATTAAAAATTAAATATAAAACAGTTGCTTTTTTGTCTGTCTCTGTTAACAAATTAACTCTCTACTATCTAGATACCTGTAAGCATAATATAATCTAAAGAGTAAAAAATGTAATTTAACTTTAATATTTTTTACTTTAATTTTTTAAATTTAATTTTATTTTATGAAATGTTTTATTGTCTGTATTTAGCTGGATGGGAAAAGATGGCCAAGAAAATTTCCCTTCAAGAGAGCTCTTTGCATTCTGCTGTCCCATGGGTCCCATCTCTTGCTGTATCTCAAATGATAAAAAGCCAGAACCGGTGTTTCAATAACCAGTGCTAGAGGTGTTTGCTCAGGTAGCTGCATAACTAGGGATTTGAGTAGGAGGATTTTGGCAGAAGTACGGTGGGGAAAACACTGTCTTGAAAAATGCTTCCTAAATTCCTGTGTTTATTTAGTGATTATCATTAAAATAATGGTCCGCAAAAGGCCTAGGTTATGTTAGGGACTTGGTATTAACACCAGAAAATGGAATGGAATAATCTAAATCTTCACTTTACTCTTCATTGCTAAATAAACAGAGCAAAAGCAAAATTCACAGAAATCTTCCCAACGATGATAATCAATCCTGTAGTGCTCTACCATGATTGTGAAGAGATGTTATTATCTTTGGAACTGAAACAAATTCCTGACTCTACTCTGTAGCCTCCTTGCTCCAGAAAGTGTTTTGTAAACCAGACAGTACCAACAACTGAGCATGATATTAAGCAGTGTTGTGACATTTACTCTTAGCTTTCCTGCTATTTGTACACACAGATACAAAATTTTTAAAATGTAATCAAAATACTATGACTCAGTTTGTGTCTCCCTTTAGAGTGTTCCATGGAAAATATCAATGGATTCCCTTGGTGAGCTAAATAGTAAATGAAAGCACAATGCAGTGCAGAAATCCAAATTTTATAAACCATTCTTCCTGTGCCTGTGGCAGCCATTGTTTCTTTATGTTTCCCATGTTTTCAAATGGGTATTACTGATTTTCCTGTAGGATCCTTTGGAGTCTTCTTCACCTGGCATTTGCTACTAACAAGTTGTCAGTGTACAAAAATCTGTTGCAAAAAATACTTCAAAACCCACTGATCTATCGCTTGCTTTCCACTACAAGTATTTGCATCTGTTGGAATGCAGTAGTTGACCAGCAGCAGAACTGTGTGTATATTGCACTCTCCAAGCAAAATAACCTCTAAAAATAAGATATTTGAAAAAAAAGTAACTTCCAAAAGAGGTGTGAATGCCTGGCCACAGTTATTTAAATGTTTACTTAGTTAAAATTATGAATCAGGCAAAGAAATGTTATCTGGTAACAAAAAACTGCACAGGACAATGATCAAGGACATCATATATGAAGTTGTTAGGGATCATGTAAAAGGCAGAGGTGTTCTTCCTGAACCGGGACTGGAAAGGAAAGCTGTTCTTTGGGTATGACTCTAAATAGCCTGATTCACTTCCTAAATCAGCTGTAGAGTTGCAGTTGTATTTTATGTAGCAATATTATTTTGTTTACTGAAGGTTTGAGCTATTCAATATTACCAGTTATAGCAACATCCATCAGATTTATTGCTAAAGGACTGGATGATATTTTATGATACTTCTGATTTCATTTTAGAAGAAGAATTACCTAAATTAATTTCACAGCATAAGAACTAGAGTCACAAAGAAGGATTTATTTCTCTGTGTTATATATTTCTGCATCTGTATTTTCATGTTTTATTAGGTGACTATGATTTGCTTTCAGCATTTTCAGATCATGGAGGAATTTCTTTGAATGCTGATAATTCAAGTACCTAATCACTTGAGAATTAATTTTTGCTGAAAAAGTTGGGGGAAAAAAGTGGTTAAGAGGATTATTTTATGAAAGAAAATACCTACAAATATGCATTTTCCAAAAAAATTCTCTTCTATCCTGTTGATTATAAGCCTGAGACTTAAACTAACAATATCTACTGGACTTGCACACATTAGCAAAAATAAAAAAACAAATGGGGTTTTATGGAGTCTCCAAGTCTTTGACCATTTCGTCTTTTCTATAAGTTTCTGTAATCTGTAAACTGATTATAAAACAGCAAGAAAAAAAGCAATTTTGTTTTCACTGAGTGAGTCTGACATGTTTGTCAAACCAGAGATATAATTTGTTTCTAGACTGGGCTGCAGAGAGACAACTGGTTTTTTACTTTCTTTTCCATGATTCATCTATTCTGGAATGAAAACAACTGGAAGCAATATCAAGTAAAAATCCTTCCTGAATTAAACGAAGGCGATGCTGGCCAACATAGACAGAGAAGGGCAAGATCTTTTGGTACAGCAGTTAGTCACAATGTTCTCTTGCATTTACTTTTAGTTCCAGTTCTAGGGGCAACAGCCTCAGCAGAGCTTAATTCTCCAACATAAATCAGCAATAACTCCACTTATACCAACAGCAGAGAATTGGTATCAGGTTTAAGAACTACAGTAACAAAATACTGGTTTCTGTAGCATTTCAAAGGCTCACATAATGTTGATGCTATTTGATGATGCGGTTTTTGTCAATACAGCTGTGAAACACTAGGGAGAAAAAAGAATACACACTTGGAATGCTTGAGATACTCTTTTCCTGAAAGGGTTTCTCAAGAAAATAGAACAAGATCAGTACTTTAATATTCATAGCCCAATTAAGACAGTATGACAATATATTTGGGTAATGAAAATTTATAATCTATTCACTGAAAAAAAAAAAAGTGATTTCAGGTAGATTTCTTAAAGCTTGAAAATGACCTGTGTTGAAAAGAGAAGGATTATTTTTTTAAAAAAATCACATTAACTAATCAGCTACAATTTTGAAAACTAATAAAAACTTCAAACGGAAACTTTATGACTCTCTGACTGAAAAAAAAATCATACTGCCTTGACTAAAAAGAAAAGAGGCAAAAAAGGAAGTGATTACAGGCTGAGAATTTATATTCCAAGTTTTAGTTGGATGGTTGTATTGTAAACTCCTCAGATTCATTATGTTCACACTGCCAAGAATTACTCTAATGTAGTAGATGAGAATTGCTCTGATCTATTACTGTTGGCTGGAAGTAATTCTTTTAATTCAGAGAATTAATGGCATTTACTAGTATTGCCATGCTGCTTTATTGCAGCTTTGAAAATAGATGGGAATACTCAGTGGTGTGGCATTCTAAACAGACTAAATTTAGAGCACTGTTCCCTGCTCTTTCCACTCTGTTTCGTGAGACCAAGTCTGAATAGCAGCACTTTGTGTCAGGCCTGCAGTGCTGCAATTGAGTAGGTGGAATGGCACCTTGAATTACAGACTCTACAGCAAATCTGGAGAATTTGAGGTGTCCAAAACAATGATGGGTCATCCTGTGATGGCGTGTAAGATAATTATCAAGCTAATCCCTTTCCAAGCTTGTATTTTCACATGATGCAGGATAACATGAAGATGTCTGGCAGCAGGGAAGCCAGATCTTACAGTACTGTGCCCAAAATAATTAGTCCAGACTCAGCAGGGATTATTAATCTGGCCTTGGCATCCAGAAATACAGCTGCATCATTTCTCTTTCAGTACAGACATGGGTCAGAAGCAGTTTAGGTTGCCTGTACCAAGACTTGCAGCAAAAGACTCACATGCACGAAATTAAAGCATGGGGTCAGCTCACTCAACCTAACCTAGCCAGACAGAAGTTGTCTTCCTAACTGAATGTTCATGGTGTGGCCATGCAAACGAGGTGTTCGTCACAGAGGAGGAAGGTACAGTACGGTTGTCTTTTCACTTGGCTGCCGTCGGGCTTGAATAGTTGTGCAAAACATAATTTCTCTGTTCTAGAGTAACTGATTTCGTGCCTTCTTAAGGAATGGCCTGAACAAAGTTATCCTGGTGCAGTGCTAAGTTGGTCCTGTAGAAGTAATTGCATGTTTTTGAGTAAGAAAACATGAGATGTAACATATCTGAGGTTCTGCCCTACCTCCATAAATGCCTAATATTAAAATCACACCCCTGTCAAGGGGGGCTTCCTCCCCTGTCTAGAAATCTATGTAGGTCTATACAAGAACCTGTATTACAAATTTTCAGTACACAACATTTACATGACCACGTTTTCAGCAGAGGTAAGAATAACAAAGAAGCTAAATCATAAAGATAATTTTTATTAAGAGAAACAATATATTTCTCAGGATTTTCCACAGTGAAGTCATAAAACCTCCCTAGAAAGATAAAAGAAGCCTGCTTAGAAGATTATTTGGATATTTGAAGTCCCTCTGTACCAAATGTGCAGGCAGGCTTTATTTTTCAGATGACAGATTTTTTAATATGAAGTCCCTTCTCAAAGATACTAAAATGTAGCAGCAATAGAGCAGTAGCCACAAGGATTATAAACAGGAATCTGTCTAGTCATAAATAATTTGTTACCTTTCTCTAGTCTTGTAGCAAATTCATCATCAGAATACATGATGTGTGTAATTCTCACCGAAATACACACCCGACAGCTGTGCATGAGTAGTTGTACTGGGAATTACAGACTGGAGAACATGCAGCATCCTGCTCCTTTTGTGACTGCCCGTGCTAAAAAAGAGTGGAAGGCAGGAAGTCAGTAGTTCCCATTGCATCACCAAATGATTCCCAACTGCTGGTGCAATGTATGGTAATATAACAGTTCTTCCTTATTGGCTTATGGTTCCCAGACAGAACATGTTAAAACAGAGCTCAGAAAGCTGTGGTTAGTGATAGCAAAGGCTCAAGCAAAATAAGTGGTTACCTAGACTAAGTAAGTACTGGACACAGAAAATTTGTAGGGGTAAAAACAGGAGGGAAATCCTGCAGCTCTCACAGCAGTGAGCCCAACTCTACTCCAGGTTCAAGCCCTCTCCCTGAAACAACTCATTCAAGTGCCTTCTCCCCATGCATCCCTGAAGGCAATTTCCTCTTGCAATGCACCCCTGGTTCTGCTGTGCTTGCAAGTGCTGACACTGAAGGAAAAGGCTGTGCAGTTAAAGCTGCTTTGGTGGGAGGGAGAGGCAGCTGGCAACCTTCTCCTCACATTCCTCCAGACAGCAGGGCATGGTGTGGGTACATGAGCTCAGTATTGGCAGGGAAAGCAACTGCTTTAGGTGTAACTGAATACACAAACAGACACAAGTGTCAGGAAATGGAGCTCATTCGGCCTTTACTTCCAACCCACGCAGGTAGATGGTGCCTGACAGAGCCACACTCTTGTGGCTGTGAAACTGAATTTTGTCAAAATTAGTGAGTTATTTTATCTTAACCTCAAGGCAGTAAATTTATTTGTGTTTGTACTGATAGGAAACCTGCAGCCCACTGAGTATATGGGCAGATACTAACCAGCTCATGCTGCATCTTCCATGTACTTTTCACAACAGAAGGCTACAGATCCTGACACAGCATGCTTTGCCACAAGGAGAATCTGTTTGCTATCATTGCACATGTCCTCCACAATTTGCAAGATGTGATTTCACTGTGCTGAATCTATAAGGACCAGGGAGCACTTACATACCAAGTAAGCTTAAGTTTTCTATGCTTGAATTTCCATACAGCCTACCCTCTAACTCCTGAGGTCTTCTCACACACTGGTTTTGTCTAGTGTAAGGGTTAACTCTGAAGGAACAAGAATACTCTCAAATTCATCCTAGAAGAGTTACTTCAGTTTCCAAAACAGAAATTTGCAAAAGAACCTAGAGCCTGAACTAATCCTTCCATCTGCAATCCCAGGAAAGCAGCATCTGTCTAGAGGGTTAGGCTTGGATTCAAATAGAGAATTTGCTGCAGCTATTAATGATTTTAAAATAGTTTTATTTTTCACATTAGCTCTCTAATTTTTTTCTGCTACCTGACAAAACCTTTTCAGATTATTGAAGGGAAATTATGAAGGCCTAAAATGTATAAACTAAACTGCTCAACTACTGTGAGCCTTATTTGTGTTCTACCAAGGTAGAAATTTTCAGGTCAAAGTACAACCCCATAGATGTTAGGAATCTGGTCCAAATAATAATCTAAGCTCGTTTTTACTGTCAGAGAAAGAAATGTCTGCCCAGCTAGTTATCAATCAATTCGTTTTCATTTTAAGATGCATAAAATGTCTGTCAAAGGTATGGTGAAAAATTCTTCTACTGTTAAGTGAAATGACACATATAAAGAGAAAGAATTATTTATTAAGTGAGGGGGACAATTTACGTGAGATAGTGAGCAAGAATCAACAATAAAATACGTCAAAAAGCCAGGGTAATTGAATCAGCTGCAAATGTTATTAGACATTCTTCTCCATTCCCAGTCTGAAGCAGGGTGAGTGGCTATAGCAAAGCTCTATTTGGAGATCCTCTCCAGTTCCATATTTGTCATCTGGAAATGGCGTGACACAAACACATTGATGTGCATTTAAACACACACCCACACACTCAGTGGTCCCAGTTACGTAAGAGTATAAAGCAAGTAAAGCCTCCTGGAAAGAAATAATGTTATTTATTGCAGCTGATTTCATGCCTTCTTCTTACATGCAGTGCTTCTTAAAACCACAGCCTTGGTGTGCCCCATCCCTGTGCTGGAAGGAGGCATTTCATGCCATGGCTTCAAGTCCCTTTGGTCTCAATGCTGCAGCCAGGGAATGAACAGGAGCACAGTGATACTTCTCCTGCCTATGCACTTGATTTCTCAAGCATGGAAATGGAGTCAAGGGAAGATAGAACAAATCACAGTAATTTCAGATGTTGGCAGGCTTAATTTTTAGACTTAATTTGTGTAATTAAGTCATAGAAGCACTAGGTCTTAGGGGCATCTGATGCCATCAGACTTGCACTGCTGAGTTAAAAAAAATAAGATCCTGTTTTTCTGTGTGCATTTCAAATTAAAGTTACTTCCAGCGGAAGAAAACTTCATCATTCAAGGCTTATGGGACTGAAATTTGAAGGCATGGTGGCAGTTAAGAGACTCACAATAACACACAAATTATAAAAAGGCAGAAACTATGTAACTTTCTGTAAAAAAAAAAGGTATGCCAAATAAACATAAAAACATAAAAAGAACTATACTAATCAAGTTACATTTGATAGGAAAAAATGCTGCACCTTGCCTCCCTCTGTACTAGTTTTAGTGTTAATGTTGCAATCAGCAGCACTTAGTTTTTTGTTGATAAACCTTCAGAACAGGGAGGTATGTTCATTTTTGCTTGAAAAAGCCAGGTTCCCTGAGTTCAGTTCCTATCTGGACCAAATAGACTGTGTGCAGATGTGTTACCACAAGGAGTTTCTTTAAAATAGTTCGATAATGAATTAAGCATTTGCTAGAAAAGAACTATAGGAGAAGTTCCGTGTTAGAAACATACCATTTTTTCTAAACTTCTTTTATGTTACCAAGTACTTCATCATGGATTTTGCTAGGAGTAAGAGTATTCCAAAAATCTTTAAATCCATACTTCTGACAGGTTTTGCTCCTTTTCCTGTCAAGATCCTCTGGTTGCTCAATGACTAGAGTTTCTGAAACATTTTTTTTTAATTTTTACCATCTTCCAATATAGTTCACAGGGCCAAAAGTAGCATTTCCAATTAATTAGTCTGTGAATGAGAGCAGCTTCCCTGAGGTGGTCTTATGCTGTGCTCTAACCCTTAGCTTGTGTTCAGTTCACTTTGCTCAGCAACTAACTGGTTGCAGAATTTTTATCTTGACTCCAGCCTCTGTTTTCATGTGGAGCTGATATATAATGCATGACAAAAAAAAAAAAAATCAGATGGTAAAGGATGAGTATTCGACTTGAAACAAGTAGGTTCAATACGTATGCTTCACCTGATAAGCAGTGGCTGCAGCCCCTCCCCTAGGTCCTAAAACACTTCCTTTCTCTTTGGTCATTGCTACTACCCCCCTACCTTTTTTTTCTACCATGCTCTCTTTTTTTCTCCCTGTGATGCCCCATCCTCACACAGGGCTTGGCAGCTTGCTTCATTTGCACTCTGGCTGGCTGGCCAATATGCTGAACAGCACAGTGGGCATCTTAACAGCTGTCCACTTTCATATGCCACATATTGTGCATAGCATACCATAATAGGTAAGATTTATTAAATGTTTAACTGGAAATCAGGCACTAATCAAATAATCAAGCTCTGCTATTTAGAGCCATTTCCAGAATGAGTGCTCTACTCACGTCTTGCCAAGGGTTTGACCTGAAATCATTCCAGTTATTAAGCTGATCCACTGCCTTAGGCACTCTGAGTCAGTGAAGAGCAAGAGAGCAAGTACCAAAGAGAGACACAGACATGGAGACATTTTACATAGAGGGAAAACCCTTGTGCAAGATGTTAATCAAACAGTAGGTGGTAGCTCTGACTCAAAAGACTTTATCATCTAAGTTACAAGTTTTAATACTTTGATAAAGGAAACAAGTGATCCAAAACAAAAACGTGTAAGAATCCAGCTGGTGTGAAAGAGCAATTTTTTTTCTTCTCCAGTGCCCATTGTCCTGAGTACACAATTTAGAAAAGGTGGTCCTGATTATAACTTATCACCTGTCATAGTCAGATTGAAAGACTGTATGTCATGGTGAAGGGGGTTGAAGAAGTTGTCTGTAGGAATTTTTCTACAGTTGAGAGAGGTAATAGAAGAGAATAAAGGTTTCGGGGGCGTAGGGAATCTCAAAAACAAGACTTCAGCTGAGGATGACCTGCAGCTCTGGTAACAGGATAATTTGTATCATAGAGATCACTCTGTGTGTATTTAGGACACTTTCTTTAGATGTTACTAACATTTGCTACTGCAATGTTAGGAATTTGCATGAATAGGTATTTGAGTAATTGTAAAATAAATTAATGTGCTTCAAAACTATGTTACCTTTCATCCTGCCTTTTACCAAATACTGATAATGAAATAATGCAGTTATACATATTGGCATAATCCCAGAGAAGCCTGAGAAGGTCACACAGTCCATTTCTTTGAATGTTGCAAGTAAGTGTTAGTGGTGCTATAGTACCTGCACAACATGTGGTTAATAGGTACGTAGAATCTGACAGTGACTGATTCCCTGTAACATCCTGAAGAAACTGATGTAAAACTGATGTAAAACGTATCCTCGGTATTAGATGGTTTTCCCCTTGCTGACTGACATCTACTTTGTTGCATTCTAAGCCTATCCTGTCTTGACTTAGCAGGTCAGAAAGTCACCAACAAGTCAAGTCAGCGACAGTCTTTCAGATATTTGAAGACTGATATATCTTATCCCCTATATGTCTTCTCTGTGCTGTGTTAAACACAAGATGTTGCAGATTCTCCTTCTCTTTACACATCCCACTAGAGCATATGCTGCTTTTCCTTCGGCAACAGCTTGACAGTAGTCCACATGCATTTTGTAAGCTACAGATCATTTTGCTCAGAGCTGCTTCTTATTCCCTGTCCTGTATATATATACATTCAGTATATAAATACAGGACAGGGTCACTGTACACAGTATTACTGCTGAGTATGGAACTTGAAAGCATCGTTAACTGAATCACATCACACTTTTTTCAGCCTGTTTTTTGAGTTTATCAAGATGTTGACACAAAGACAAGATAGGTGAAGGAAAAGACAGAGCAGACTCTTTTCTGTCATTAGAGTCATTACTTTTTCTATTACAGACAGAAATCTAAACTCCTCCTGCCAAAAAAACAAAACAAAACAAAACAAAACAAACAAACAAGCAAAAAAAACCAAAGAAAAAACAACAATCCTTTGTCACTAAACGTGTTTAGGCTTGAATTCACCACTACTGTGACAGGCTTCTATCTTATAATTTCTTTACAACGTTCTTATAAATAGTGACAATTTCCAGTGACATTTTCTCCCACAGAAAGAATTCTGAAAACCCTCAAAATAAAGCCAGAATGGGAACTCAGTCCTCTCAGTGTCTCTGATAGTTTACAAGTTAATATCAAGTCACTTAAGGTAACAGTAAGGAAGTCACAAGCCCACAGTATTTTACTACTGCATTTGGTCACTTCAAAACATGAAATTCTTTTTTAATATTGTCTCTTTTCTTTTGAGATGTGATGTCTGTCAGCTTCTAGGAGCCGTAGAGAAAGCTCGGCTTGTTGAACTACTTGTACTATAACAGAGTCCAAGAGAAATAGTCCAGCTCATAACACATTAAATTAGAGATAATTATTGAAGGAAGAGATGCTGCACTCCATCTGCTTATAGCAAAGAAAGTAATTTAAAAGGGTAATGCAGGAATCAGCACAGTATTTTTTCTGTGTAATATTTAGGATAGATAATGTGTCCGACTCCCTTTTAACAGTATTACAACACACACATCAAAATACTGCAAGGAGTAAAACATTAAACAAAGATTGGAATTTCCAGATTCCAGCTCCAAATGTCATTGGATACAATGGTGTACTTGCATTATCTCAAAATAAATGTGATTAGTAGACAAAGATTAGAAAGAAAAGTTAAGGCCTTAAATCAGTCTTGCTGAATATCTGTAATCCTGTAACATCCAAAATGTCTATCCAGAATCAAATAATCTGTCTGAGATCTGTATAGAGGTATAGTAAAGCAGCACTTGTCAAAATTGAGAGTATCTCCACTTATTCGTTTCATATTTTAATAGTGAGCCAGAATAAGGGTTCTTCACCTCAGAAAGAAAAAATTACAGATCATAGTCACCTTCTGCTGCAAAAGATGGAGAGCAGCTTATAGGCGTGGAAATCAACACAGATCATTCTCTATTCTTTCTTAATCTATACAAGAAAGAAGGAAGGATATTGAGCAACAGCTCCCAGAAACGCTGCCCCATCTCTGAACTCAAGCAACTTATGGTAACTTACGCGAAAAACAAATCCTGCTGTGGGAGCAGGTAGGTTCAACCAAGAACAGCCTGGACTGGCATGATTTAATACCTGCCAAGGATGCTACTGCTCAGAAGATATATTTTACGATACTAAGTAGTGCAAAATCTGTGAAAACCTACTGTGGTGTATACATGACATCCATGACAGGATGGATTTATAAAAGACAGCTCTGAGAAGTTGCTAGGTAACAGTGTCTTGTCCTCACAACTGCTGAGTGCTGATCATCTGTTCTCATGATGCTCTGCTGCATCCTTGCTCAAAACTTGTGTGTATACAGATTTTTAAATAAAAGTAGATGTGAGGTGATCTCTCTAATTTACAGAATGTTTCCTTTGTCAGCCTTTTAAAAGTCTGCCTAATTCATCACGCTTACACCGAACACAGCTCTTCATACTTCTGGGAAATTACTGCCTGGTCTTCAATGCTCACTCTTTCTGACAGACCAGTAAGGAAATTTTACAGCAGAAAGCTCACCCCACTGCCTGATTGTATTAAGAGAATACATGACATACAATATTGCATTCAAAGTATACATTCAGTATTGTGTCAACTCAAAAAAAAAACCACATACGGGAAAGTAACTTTTGAAGTTTAAGGACATCTGAGAAAACACTAGGTCTGCACCAAGACTCTCAGAAGATCTGAAACGGCCTAGGGGAACAAAGATGGTAGCACCAAAAACAAATCCATCTAAAAGGCAAGTTCCCCACAGCCCATCGTAAATAATAAAACGCATCTGCTGCAGACATAACATCACTGGGATTTGTATGATTGAATGTGACAGCCAGGGAACTCTGACACTGACAATGGCTTTGCTTGGGCTTTGTTTTTTCCAAGCAAGTTAACATGGCTTAGCCATTCCTTTGCTTCATTTCACTGTGACATTTTGTCCTTCCTGTTGTTTTGTAAAAGCAGAGTGAGCAATACATTAGAGATCATTGTCATCCCAAGTTAGAAATTCAAAGCTAAGAAGTCACTCTCTGAGGAGTGAGCTGGTACAGCAGCTCTCTGGCTCCTCAGGTCTGAGGTGAGCACAAGGCCTCTAAAGGAACAGCTTAGCTGCCCCATCTATTCACTGTGACGCTTTACTTCCCAGCAGTGCAGGCAAAAGCCGTGAAAACCTGGCTGCAAGAGCCCAAGGAAAAGAAACAAACTCCCTTTCCTATGCAGAAAGCTCTCAAAGGCCATGTATCTTTGGTCAGATGCATTATAGCAGGAGCTGTAACTCCAGTTGATGCTTCGAGTGATCCCAAACTGCCCAGCAGTGGTGTCCTGCTCCTGGCAGTTTCAATCAGTTCCAGTCAGGAGAAGAGTTATTAGCTTAATAAATTCTGTTCAGCCAGAAGCCAAATATTCTCAAAAACAGCTTTTTGGAAGTAATCATTATATTCTTCTGCTGGGTCTCTTATTTTTCAGTGTATTGCCCTAAGCATTCTTTGTGCTATCTAGAAGTAATGGCTCCATGTTAGAGGCTCTCTAAAGGCGAACAAGAGTTTTTAAGCTTGCCTTACACCTTTTCCAACAAGTGCCACAATTCAATGCATCTGAAACCCCCTTCAGTCGTGTTATAGACGCTCTTCCCAAGTTGGCCAGAGATTTGCTTTTTCACCAAGATTGAAGCTTCGCGGTCATTAGGTGTCATGACTTCAGGCTAGGCTGTACAGTACGCCCTTGAGAGAAGCACTCCTCCACCCAGGACACACTGTGTGCCTCTGAAAGCAGAGCCTCACAACTCTGCCAGGATTATCCTGCTTGAATAATTCATCACATCCTACTACCAATGGTGTTTGCTGTTTGAGACCTAGTTCATCAAAATGTCTTCATAACATAGGCACTTAGTATATGAAGTAAAAGGCAATGGCACATCTGACCACTACTAAACCGTAAAATTTTCCTTGAAATTTTTGTTACGTTCAACTTCTTCAGGCACAAAATGGATTTTGGCATTGACTTCAGCCCCTTACTCCCTGCAAATTCTCTTTTCAGTGCACAATGCAACCAATTTCAGCATCTTTCCCAGCACATAATATTTTCAGGAACAGTTTTTTTTGCCCTGGTATCCTTCCAGTTCTTCAGAGTACATCTGAGTTTTCAGCTTACCAAATGTTGCTTCCTTTGATGTTGCATCTTTTATAACCAGTCGCACTCAGTCAGTCTTTCAGGACATACTGGGGTATGCCTTCACCCCGTTGTTGTGCCACTACAGCACATTCCCCCCATTCCAGTGCACAACACCTTGGTCAGCTGCCTACAGGTACACCAACCACACCTTTTCCTACTCAAGGAAACACAGTATTTTCTAGAAGCTCTTGTTATATATTTTAGAAATCTCCAGTCTCCTGTGTATGTTTGAATCTGTTCCTTCTAGCTACAAAAGCTTCTGTTGCTACTGAAAAAAATACTCAACAGATTGCTTTTTTTAATCTGAAGCTTTGGTAGGAGTGATACTGGACACAAAAGGAAGAGTTCAAAGAAGACTGAGACTTTTCTTACATGTATCACATCTGTAGATTTCATCTGATTTTCTCTGCTGCCATAGTGCTCTTTTTTTCATTACCATATTACATGGTCTGCCATCAGCTGCCAGTCTTGGGTTAGGTTCAGCTGTGAGCTCTTTGGAACAATAGTCTTGAAATAATTCATTTGTATCTGGAGATTTCACTTATCACAGCTGCACACTGTACTATGCAACTTCCCATTTCTCTTTTGTAAATAATTTTGCAGACATTTCAAATCCTAAATCCCTAATTTCCTGCTGTTGGCTAAATGTTACACATTGAAGTCTTCTTCAGTGACTACTACTGGCTTCGCAAAACTTCCCTCTTCATAACACAACAAATGATTAAGGAACATCATTTTGATATTTGTTACCTGATTAGCACTAGATTTATTCTTCCTTGTAGTCATTTCAATGCCAAACTAGTCAGTACAGTTCTTCATTGCCACAGATCTTTACCCATTAACCTTGCTAGAAAGCACCATAAAAACGACACTTCACGATATGAACCAGGTGCTGTGTGTATGACTGTATTCCATGTGAAAAAAAATTCTAGTCATTTCATTATTTTTAAACTGGTTTGAAATAAATATGATTTCTAGAATTTTACAGTAAATAGAATAATATAATTAAGCTCACTTTCAGTATGAGGAGTGAGTTTAGCTCGTATTATACTTCTGTTTGGAGCTGCTTGTCTCTATATCAGATCCACTTCAGAATGGATCATCTAAAGGCTTCCTAGACATGTACATGAATGCTTGTTTTTAACTGCCTGTGTTGTATGGCACAACAACATCATTTTCAACAGACATCAACATCAGAAACAAAATGACAAGGCAGATTACCAGCATTCTACCTGAGCCACAGAAATGATATATAGAGGTCAAAGCTAAACATCTGGGACTCCAGGAACTGTTTTAGCTAGTTGAGCTTACCACATGCCCAGTGTGCCTCTTCAGTGAATGTCTCTGCCATAGAACTTTTGAGCTAAAGTGTTCATAAAGTGCAAAAGTGGGAGCAGGAGACAAGTCAGGTACCTAGACATTTCACTGAGAAGTTAAACAAAACAAAACACTTGCAAAAAAAGGTTTACAAGATTTTCCATTTTTTTTCTAAAGAATGGATGACTGAAAATTTCCCTTGCTTATAATAGATACCTGTTAATACCATGTGTCAGCTTAAAGTCCCCAGAGCATATCACATTCTTGTTCATTTGCCTGCATTTCTCACTTCCTAGCTTGCTGTGACTGGAAGGGAAAAGGTATATTACTGTTCATGAGATGTTTCTACTTTATCCCCTCTCTTTAAAACTGGTTGTTAGTTCACCCATTAACACTAATTGCAGCAGCAGAAGTATCAGATGTGGAAAGCCAATTCTCTCACAAAACATTTAGAACTTTATAGAGTAATTAGGCAGAAAGCAGCTAATGCAGCATGCAATGTGCTAGCAGAATGTGTGAAGCACTACAGCTTAGATAAACCCCTTTGAGTCTAATCCACCTTTTGCATGATCTCAGTAAACATTTCAATCTACTGAATAGATGTGTACTGGTGAAGGGTGATTGCATAAGTCAGAAAAGCTGAATTCTCCTCAGTAGACATTGCGGCTGCATAAACATCCAGGATTTAAACCACCGAAAAACTGCAAACTTTTCATAAACTCTACACTGATAAAAATCACAGAATTGCTGAGTTTGGAAGGCACCCTTACAGGTAATTTGGTCCAACCCCTCTGCTCCAGCAGGGCCACTGTAGGTGTGTTGTGCAGGACCATTCCCAGACAGCTTTTGAATATCTCCAAGAATTGAGACTCCATGACCTCTCTTGGTAACCTGTACCAGTGCTTAGTCACCCCTCACAGCAAAAAATGTGTTTCCTGAAATTCAGGAGAAACTTCCTGTGTTTCAGTTTGCGCCTGCTCACTCTTGTCCTGTCACTGGGCACCACTGCAAATAGCCTGGCTCAGTCCTCTTTGCACAGTCCCTTCCAGCATTTACAGATATGAATGAGACCGCCCCTGAGCCTTCTCTTCTCCAGGCTAAACAGTTCCAGCTCTCACAGCCTTCCCTCACAGGAGAGGTGCTCCTGTCTCTTAAACACCTTTGTGGCCCTTTAACTGAGCTCTCTCCAGTAATTCCGTGTGTGTTTTGTTCTGAGGAGCCCAGAACTGGACACAGTATCTAGCTTTGGTCTTGCCAGAGCTGAGCAGAGAAATGATCACCTTCACCAACCTGCTGGCAACATGTTGCCTGACAAACACAGCCCAAGGTACCTTTCACTTTCTTTGCAACAAGGGCACATTTCTGGCTCATGTTCAGGCTGCTTTCCAGGTGAGTGTCCACCAGTATATACCAGGGAATGGTGTTGTTCCTCCCCAGAGGCAGGAATTTACATTTCTTCAAATATGTGTGTATATATATTTATACGTGTATGTGTGTGTGTGTGTGTGTGTGTGTGTGTGTGTGTGTAGATATACATATTTCCCTCTGTGATTTGCATCAAGGAATTGCAAATTTCTTAACCAAATGTTAATTTTCTCCTGTAGGGTAGCTGCAGGGAGTGTTTTAAGTAATAAATACTAATTGAGTTGAAAGTAGCTGCTATATCCAAACTACTTGAAACGATGAAAGGCAATTTCCATCCTAAGCATTCCAAAAATCGCTTGGGATTGCAAGTCTACCAAATTTCAAGCAGAAATGTACTAAAAGCCTTCAGAGGAGCCACATGCTTGCAGTTCCCCAGGCAATGACAAATACACTTTGCCTTGGTTCTGAATCAAAAAAAGGTCTCAAAAAATATACTTAGTACAAAGACACTATTTCTGGTGCCAGAGCTGTATCTTTCCAAAGGATTCAGCTGCTATATCATAGTAGGTGGTAGGTTAACAGGATACCTTCAGTAGCTGAGTTCCAGACCCTCTTTCTAGGCTGAAGACACTATGCTGTCTTTCGTTTCATCTCCGGTCCCCAAAGTCTACATGTTCCCAATTTAAACAAGTCTTGCAAAATTAGCAGCCATGAAACATTATCCTGATTTATTTTTCATTTCTCTTCCTTTCTGCTTTTCAAATTACTCCTGGAATGAAAGGTAAAAGAGCCTTCAAGAGACATATCTTTTCCCATGTGTAGCTATTTAGACATTTCATACCAATTAAAGTGTGACATTTGCTATATCACGATATAATAACTACAGTCCTTTAATGAGTGTAATTAATTAAGTCTCAGAACATCCCTGTGAAATGGCCAAGATTTATTATTTTATAGGTAAGTGAGCTGAGAAGCACACAGAGAAGAAAAAACAAGAAAAATACTCAGTGCGAACTCACCACAATCATTCTTGCACAAATGCTGTTAAGTTTACATTACTTGATACTGGCAGCTTATTACTTTGCAAGAAGACATTCAGAATTGTTCGTTAGTTGTGAATTGGGACTGGTTGTGAATAGTCTGTTAAGCTCTCACCATCCCCCCCAACCTTACTTTCCTCCTTCCTTCAGAGTTTAGTATATGGCTTGAAAATCTGTGTATTCAGCATCTGAAGACACCATACAAAGATGACTTATGAAGGTCATCAAAAAAATAAAAACAATAAATTTCTGAAACTGATTATGGTAGAGGATGATGGATTAATCAGCCTTACCTGTCACTTGTACAGTAGATTGGAGCATTATCATGACGTATTTTAGCAGCAATAAATCTCTACTATGTCTAGTCTTACTCTGGTTTATAAAACAAGCCACTGAATGTTGTAAATAGGTAAAATAGTAAATATTGGCTAAATAGCACATAAAAATTAGAACAGTAAAGCATGGCATGGTGGATATGGCTGCCAATAAACCATATTTTTAAAATTCTGAGAGCATTCTAGGGCTAGAGTGATTTTCGTTTCTCCTTGTTTCCAAATTCTTCTTAGCTATATCTTCAGATAAGTAGCCTAGTTTTTTAAAAACTGCTAGAACCCACAGACCTGCTGGTTTTGAGTGTTTCAGCATGTGGCACATACCTGGGATTTGTGCCTGGCTTTTAAAGTCCTAGGTGTAATTGTAGAATGTAACTGTAGACCTGTTAATGGTCATGGGAGTTAAGGCAGAAATGGTTGATACATTGGTAAAAGTCTGCACGAAGCTCCATAGTGTGTCAAAGAAAAGACACTTAAAGAAAACAAATCTCTATCAGAACATTTTTCAGGGATTTTTTTTTTTTTGACTTTTCCCTTTCCAAACCACAGAAGCCTTGAAGAGTCTGTCCCAAAAAAGAGTGTTGGCTTCACATGTCAAATTCCAAAAGTGATTGCTCAGGAGGTTTTGCTCAGATAACTGTCCTCTGGAGAAAGAAATAATATCCTTAGTATAACTGGGCTGGCAATGTAAACTAAATATGCTAATTAAAGGATTAGCAATGTCATATTCTGTAAAACGGACAAATTAGTAGCATTCATTCACATGTGTGCCAATTTAATTTCTGTGTCTATTCTTCTTTTTTTTTTTTAATTATTTTCCTGTTTGCATGGCACAATATTTATGAACCCATTTCGAAGATGTTTATTGCAGGGTTTTGACTCAAATCTCTGTAGGCACGTCTTTAGCACAGAGCAGAGTTCATTTACAGAGCAGTTGTTTTAACATCTGCCAGCACTCAGCAGGACAGGTGACCTATTTTACATAAGGCTTTTGTAAAAGTCATACAGTACCATGTAGTCCTTTAGACTTTGTGATCTGGTTCTAAAGATCATCCTTTCTGAACTCCTTCTTTGTTGTGTACTTGTTTATTCAAAGGTTGAAGTTTATACTTTCAGGTAAACTACTAAGAGTTTAGTCAGCACAAGTATAAACCCAACACTTAATTAAGAGAAACGTGCCCTATATCAATTAACGCTCATTGGAACCTCACTAATGAAGTACTTGGCGTGTCTAGTTTTCCTACTGATAGATATGTGTTCATGATAAAGTGAACCTTGGGCTAACACAAGGTTCTGATGCACCTACATGTTGGTTTCCCACAAAGGACCAGATAGTACTTGTCACTACTACAGGCATGTGGAAGGGAAGGAGGCACAAAACATCTTTCCAGTTCTTGTCCGTATGATAAGTTTCTTTCTCCTTGCATACCAGTCCTTGGTCCAGAACCTATGTGTAGTGCTAATTTGCTGAATCTCACACAGATGCAGTAATAAGTATTATTCACAAACAGGCATAGCAGGGCTTCTTTTTACTTATTTGTCTATTTACATGGATGCTTCATCTCAGATGGCAACATAACTCTTTTCTAATTCAAGCCTCCTTCCCCCACCTACACAGACACAGGACTTTAATCAGACTATTTGTGGTCTACTTACAGTGGACAAACAAGTCAACAAATGTGATGTGGTCTTTCCTTGGTGGGTTGCCAAAGATATATGAGACAGGAAAACATAAAAACACAGAACTCTCCTGCCATGTAGTTGGAGAGACAATTTGTCCTAGCAGCATCAGAGGCTGATGAAAATTAAATGCAAACTAAAAACAGTAAAGCAAGCTGGTAAGTACTGAACATGCAAGAACAGTTCACCATGGCAAGTGTAATTATACTCTTAGGCTTTAACATAAAAAAAGTTTAAATGACAGCTACTTCTGTATTGCCGAGTGTCAACACGAGATGGTTTTAATGTTCTAAACTTCTAAGAGAAGTGTGTATTCCTGTCCCTGAGTTTCAGAAAGCATTTCTCACCCAGCACCACCCTAGCATTTTTTAGGATCAAAGTGAAGGAGGAATTCCCATATGATTTCTGTGACTCTCAGACAGCTGAGACCAAGAAATCCCTGAAGAAGCACACCAAGAAATAGCTTGATATAAACTCAGCAAGACTAGGTGAAAAAAACCATGATGTAGAAATAGATGTCTTGGGCGTGTTTTTATTAATTGAAACCAGCTAGAAATGACAGAAGAGGAAGAATAAATGTGAGAGACGCCAAAGCAGGAAAAACACAATAAGAGAAAACAAAAGGCCAACATTTGCTACTTTATTTTAAACATTATTATTTAAGACAAAGTCCAGTCGTAAGCCAAAAGAAAATGTTATTCACCAAGTAATTTGTGTGTTGCCAAAGAAAAGTTAGAACCCTTACAAAAGCTCTGAAATACTGTAAAACAAAGATGTCATTGGGACTCCTCAAATGCCAAATGAGGACCTAAACACATGAAAGCAGTGATTCACTTCCTCTAGGAAAACCACAAAACTGTTGAGTTCAAATAATCTGCTTCCATTATTTATGGTGTTCATCAAATATAAATATGTTTTCCTATCCTCTACTGATCAAACCGTGAAAATACTCAAGTCTACTCACAAAAATGAACTCCAAGCCTGAATCCACTGCCTTCACCATGACTAGGTGGAAACATGTTTTGAGGTAATTTAGAAGGCTAGAAAAACAGGCTGGAGTCATGCCCCTGTACCAAGGACTTTCCACAAAGTAATCCTACGGCACACCTTCCAATAGATCACAGGTGTCCTGGTGTATCCACTGTCAACAGGAGAGCTGCACAGACCTGCCTGAGGGTCATGGGCACCCTGTTGCTTACCCTGTTTTCCAAACCACAGATGGACTTCGCTACCAGCTGCAAAAAGGTCACACTGATCTGTTACTTCCACAGTTCACCTGGTCTTCCTCCCAAAGAAAACTTATGGGTTTGGGTAAATTAAAGCCACTGGCTGTTTGAATAGGTCTTCTGGCTGGGATGACTGATACACCAGGTCTAATGAGGGTACAGCAGAGAACTTCTGCTCAACATAGGTTGAACCAGTGACAATAGGACATAAGAAGGCAAAATTTCAGGCACCTGCCCATTAGAGATCTGGAGATTAGTACCTGTTCTTCAGTGTCACCTGGAAGTCAACTGGGCCAGGTTGTGGACTCCATTATACATACACATAATAATGTTTCCCATTAAGATGATGCTGGAATTAGGAAGACATAAGAAGCAGGAAGTACTAGGTGTCTGAGCATGCATCACATAAACTTGACTTACGGCAAAACTAACAGAAATTATTTCTACTTTCATATTCAAGAGAAATTATGCGAAATAGCCACTAAATAAATTAAATATCCACTACAGCTAACACTGGCTGCTGGAATATGTTGAATACAGTGAAGAAAAGTGAGTTAGGAACATATGACAGAAACCTCATTCTCTTGAATTCCATAGTCTGTTGTAGATTCTTGTGCAAGTGGAAAATAACTGCTACAGGCACCCTTTTCATGCAGCATCTTCCAACTTCTTTCAAAAGTATGAGACTCATATAAGAAAGCTGAGCTTTAAAACATCTGACAGACTGTGGGCTTTAGGCTTTCCTTAGAGAGGGAAAAAAACCCGAAGCAGACATGCTAGCTAGAATGAGCTGGAAAGTATATCATAATGTTAGGAAACTATGAAAAAATACATTGAAGTAACCCTCATACTTTAAAGGTCCAGCGTTGTGTCAAGGATGGGGAAGAAATCCTCTGGTGAGGCGATCTGTGAGCTTTTATGATCAGTGATGCTTTCAACAGGAAAGGATTAACTGAGTAGCAAATAACTTGCCTTTCTCCTCTATGAAAAGAGATCATGTTTCTTGTGGATTCATTTCAAAATTAATTAAGCTTGACCCATCATTTCTCTGTAGGGTTACTTCTTCCTTCATCTTCTAAAACACCTTATATCAAGTCCGTTAAAAAACAAATTATATAAATGAACTTGACACAGCCTTTCATACTAGTTATTTCTGTAATCAGTAGAGTTATTCCTATGATAAATGAATATTTTTATATTTACGTAGTAGAAGGTTAAAATGGAAAAATAGACTATCCTATAAAAGAGCAAAAATGGAAGAAAAGGAATTCAGACAAAATAAAATTCTAAGGATCAAAAAAGATTTTAAAAAATCTTTATCTTGGTAGTAAATCTGATTCTCATCATTGCATGAATATCTGTGGCAAGTATGTTTTTAATGTACTGAGAAAATGTTGAGAATTTTCCTTTTCTTCATGTGTGATGCACTTATAAAAAGGCACATTTTTTGTATTTGAGGCACGTTTTAGGTTAAATCAGTTCCATGGTGCAACTGATATGGTTGGCTGTTGCAAGGGGTGAAACATCATTTTACTCCAAAACAAAGCCTCGCTAAATACTGTCTTTGTAAACACATTCCCATGATCGAAGGTAATTTGAAACTTTCTTCTGTAAGATAATAGGCATATTCCTTTAGTTTGTTCAAAACTAGTCAGTTCACAAGGGAACTTCATTACATAAAAGACATCAGTTTTACGAAGAAATGAAAACCAATTATGTGGTACACAATAAGCAAGTAACAAAACCAGAAACAATTGCAGAAATTCAGGCCAATTGCTTCAAAATTCGGGTTATCGGAATAGTCAAAGCAGTATGCACAGACTTTTTAATTTACCTGAAATACAGCAAAACAGACATCAAAAGCATATCTCTGAATTTATTATGATTCTCCTATTTCCTTTAAAGGTCCTTGTCAGACATAAGTCTGTGCTAGTTAACATGTAAGTTCTTGTGAACAAAACATTCAGAAAATTCTGCTGCTTTCATTTTGTAATATTACAAATTTTCTTGATGGGATCATTATTTAGTAATACGTGATAGCTAGTGAACCTCATACTAATGAGGGTATTTGAACTTTGGGGTGGGCTAATTAACCCAGCTTCGGTTGCGAAGTAGGGGGTTGAAAGTTTCATATGTGTGAACAGCAATAGCAATTAAATGCTAAATTTACATAACTTGCTAGAGAAATAGAAGCACATAAAACTCAGAAGAATGGTCAAGTGGCTAGCGTGTATAATCACAGAATTTAGCGTTGAATTCTCCATTAATGTCCCCCCAAAAGTTTACCTGTTTTGTATTTCTTAATAAGCATTTTCAAAATTACCTCATGATTGCAGAAGAAGAAATTACACGTGGCCACTCACAGTGGAAAGCAGCAGCTAAGGGAAGGATTTTAGGTTTCTTTCATTAAAGCATTGATCCAGACTAGCGTCAAAAAACGGATTTAGATTGCAGCATCTGTGAACTGTAAGAGTTGTCTTTATGAGATCAGGAAGCTTGCCTACAGCTGATACTACCAGCCATTATAAACTGATGCATTTGTCAGAAAAGAGCATTGATTTCCAAAGGCAGTCAGCACCTGCCCTTACCAGTTTTTCTGTGGAAAGCTGGTATGCTGCTTTTCATTGCTTAAGGAGCTCTGTGAATTCCATGTTACTTTCTTATAATTTTCTGGGTTTGCTGCAGGCTATATTACCTACGTCTTCCTGCTTTAGAATATATGTAACAAACCTTCACAGAGTGTGTTAGATAGACCTCTAGCCCCATTGTGCTGGCCATGGCTAAGATCATAAAGATAAATACTTACTTATCCATCAGAAATACTAACTCCTTTCAAGAAAAAGACCTGGACCCCCATCTCACTGCCTCTACATTCAGTTAAGGAAACAAAGGAATGGCGTGCTCAATAACTTATGATTGAATGGCAGCAGACAAAAGCTTTGTTCTAAATCATGGCTGAATATTCTTCCTGAGAGGGCGCTGCAACTAAAAAGTTACAGAAGGTACCTGAGAAAACTAGTGTCAAAGTTCAGATGGTCAAATTGTGTGTTCGTACATCTCTGAAGTATATATAAGAGCTTGTGAAGTTCTAACAGAGCAATTCAGTATTTTTAACTAACCAAGTATAAAAATCAAGAGGCTCAGAAACAATTCTTGTATGACACTAACACCTTGATAAATTTACGGGAAAGCTTCTGATTTTCTCCTAATTTCTTCTCCCAGATTTTCCCAGGACTGAAATAAGATCTTTCTTTTTCTTCTGCAATACTGTCTTCCTCTTTCCTAGCATCTCCATTGGCAATTTTACTTTCTCCTTGTCCCCATAAAAACGTTGTATTGCCTTAACCACCACACCCTTCTGTAGCCTTTCTTTGCCGTCTGATTGAAGAAGCTCTGTAAGCCTGGGCAAAAGCCAGGCTGTCTGTTGATCTAACCAAAGCAGCGTTTACAGAAAAATTCAAGAGGTGGGATGCACTGTGTTCAGAGTTTGTACAGGCTCCACTTTTATTTTGATTCCTGGGTGGCTTTACAGCGTATGCTCAGGAGAGGAAGAGAGCCAGGAGCACCGTGGCTTGAATAGGAAGTATCTTATTTGTCATATCCACACAAAACAGCCACATCAAAGTAAAAATTGATATTAAATAATATTTGCAAACAGATGAGAAATTATTGCAAACACTATCTTAGACCCTATGGCTTCTATTATGCTCCTTTATCGTAATATCAGTGTCTTCTGTTAGGGAAATGTTTCTTTTTTATTAAAGAAATATGATACATCTTAGAGAAAAGAAAGGGAAATGAACTAGTATTCTAAAATCAAATGTCAGATCTTCCTATATCTAATCCTGCAGATGATTACAAAGGGCTTAGCTGGAAGCCAATTCTTATGCCAAGACAGACACTGAAGCATTCCTGTAGACTCACTATTTGAGCTACGCTCTTACTCCTTTATACAGTGCACATTGGCCAGAAAGAAATATTATTTGCAAACACTAGCTAAAGAATATGCTCGATATATTTGCAAATCACCTGTGCATCTCTATAAGCAAGCAAATACAAAATTTGATTCCCAACATTTCTTTGGTAGAAGTATACTACAAAGGTTGTTTTTGTTTCCTTTCCTCCTCATCCCTCAGTTTTCTTCACACTTGGGAATTTGACAAGAATCTAAAACAAAGTAAAACACATCTGGCTTTTAATAGCTGTTAGTCGAAGTGACTCAAAGCTCTCACTATTATTCTCTTCTTTATTAATAAGAATTCAATCACAGTAAAATGTTCTAGATTAATTCTTCATGAGCTCCATTTCTGTCATTTTTCTGCTGAGACATGACAGCACTTCATGGCTAAAAAAAATTAGTTCTCAGTATTTTTCCGAAACACTTTAAAAAGAAAAATAACATAGATGCACAAAGGTCCTATTACTAGAATATTACAGGGTAAAATAATGCAGGAGATTACCTCAGTGGATGAAAGTAATTTGCTGGATCACCTACACCTGAATGGGAGACAGGTTTTCCCCACCAGTTCACGCTTTAAAATCACCAACCCAACGCATGCCTGTGAGACCTTTTCCTTCACCTGTAAGTGAAGAAGATTTAGCAAATTACAGAAGCCCTTTGATCTACTTGATTTTCTTGTGTACATGTTTAAAGCCAAGTATTTCAGCCAACGTTTCAAATATAAACTCAGTAGAGCAAAAATTATTTTACAGATAATTACAATACAGTTGAAATTTTTAACCATATGTTATCTTATGTTGTCACAAATAATTCTACTTTAACATGCTTTTAAACAATGAGAAATTTCCTGTTCAAAAACAAATATTAAAACATCATGCAGGAATATATAAGAAGAATTTAAAAGTCAGTATCATCATTCAATATCATTAATAATCATAATCAGCTGTAATGAAATTTTTAGTTCAGTACATGAGCTTTTCTGTATTTAACTTACACACATCATAAGGATTAGATGAGAGACAAAGGGCGAAAGTTGGAACGTGAGAAATTCTGACTGAACATAAGAATGAAGATTTCCCCTGTTAGGATGTTGAAACACCAGAACAGGTTGCCCAGGGAGGTTGTGGAGTTTCCATCCTTGGAGATATTCAGAACTCAAGTGCATGAGGCCCCAAGAAGCATGATTTCATTGGATATGCTGTGAGCTGGAGGAGGTTTTCTGGAGCTTCCCGCCAACTTGCATAATTCTGTAATTCATATAAAAACTGGTAGGTGTAGCTTAGAAAGACGCTGAACACCTACACACCTTGAATCATTTAAGGGGAACTTTGGGGAGGGCTTTCAGAACAGAAATAGTTTTTAAAAAATTATTCATTAATTCTCACAATTTATGAAGTCTTTTGACATCTCCAATGTTACAAAATACTGTGTCGACAGCCTGATATATTGATTTTTAAGATTATATTTTTATAGTATATTCATCTATACTTATCTAATAAAGTAGTTTTAAAAAAGAAGAACAACAAATATGAGGTGTCATTTGATTAAAAACATTTTCAAGGAACTTTCATTAAGTATTTACTTTTGAATGATCCAAAATTCTTTTCATTTTCCATTTGTCTGCTGACCTAAAAAAAAAAGCCAACCCCCTTCCCCTCCCACAAACAACAAACCCCAAACACCTCGTGCTTCCTTCTGATGCTGCTGTTCCCTGATGCTCAAGTGACATATCAGACAGATAAGTATTCAGCTCTTTCATCTTTTTTTTTCATCCCATTCCACAACAAGGTCTAATCTCATAAAATAATTCCTTATGATTAGTCTCCTAGTCTATGGCTCTTCAGTCTTGAATATAATCCCTCTTCTACCCCAGCACTCAAGATGATCACTGTGATATTCTGATACTCTCTGATGGTAACAGTGGCTCCTTACTTTAATATCAGCTGCAAATTTCATTGTTACATTTTGATTTTCCTAGCGGCAGAAAAAATATAAATTAGTCCCAAATCTCATCCTTTGAGTATTTCCACCTGTAATCTGCCTTGGCATGTTGCTTCTATATTCACCACACAGTACTGGCACAGCCCCTTTTATCCAGTCTTAACCATTCTGCTGTTTTTTCTGTGTTTGACTGGAGTAGAGTTAATTCTCTTCACCGTTGCACAGTATAGGGCTGTGTTTTGGGTTTGTGCTGGCTGCAGTGCTGATCACACATGAGTGTTCTAGTTAGTGCTGAGCAGAGAGGCAAGGCCACCTCTGCTCCTCATGCCACGCCATCAGTGAGGAGGCTGGGGATGCACAAGGAGTTGGGAGGGGGCACAGCCAGGACAGATGACCCAAACAGACTCAAGAGATATTCCATACCATAGTGTGCCATGCTCAGCAATAAACTAGGGCAGAAGTGGCCAGGGTGGCAGCTGAGGCCCTGGCTGAGCAATGATCAACTAGTGCTGAGCAATAGCTTTCATTTTCATCACTTGTCTTCCTTGGGTTTTGTTTCTCTGTCTCTCTGTCTTTGTGGTTTTGATTTTCACTACTATTTATTACTAATAGTACTTTATTTCTATTACTCAACTGTTCTTAACCCACGAGTTTTCTCACTTTTACCCTTTCAGTTCTCTTGCCTGCATCCTGCTGGGAGGGGTGGGAGAGTAAGCAAGTGGCTGTATGGTGCTTAGTTGCCAGCTGGGGTTAAACCATGACACTTCTTTTGTTCTAATTACCATCTTCTTCCATTTACATCATGTAATCAAAGATGTTTTACTGAACATTAGATAGCTGAGGTCCACCAGATTTCTTTTATCTAGGGAACCAGTCAGAGAATAAACAAGAAGTGACACTCATCTACAATTGCTGAGCATATGTAGCATTTTATTTCATCACCAGCTGTTTTTTTAATTTTGTCCCTTATGGTGTTTAAACAACAAGCAAACAAACAAAAAAAAAAACACCACACAATTTACGTAATTCTTGAGATTCCTCTAAGCAAAACAAAACAAAAAAGCTCCAGGGTTAAAGGAGTTGTCAATTAATCTCAGACCTCAGATATAAATGAAACTTAATCTGAAATGATGCATCCTTTTAAATATCCTCAATCTAAAAGTCAAGTGAGAGCAGCAGCAGATGCCATATCCTAATTCATATACCAAAACAAACAAACGAAAAAATCCCATGGTAAATATATTGTGATACAGTTGACTTAGGTGTAAAGTTCAAAGACTTGCTGGAGAATATTCTGCATCGAATATTATATTTAATAGATTCAAGATAAAAATAAACCACAATGAAGATGAGTCACTAAATATAAAAGTTACTTGCAGTTAAGCATTATATAAGATTTCAATTTCCTCAAAAACCAGTATCATAAAGTTGAAAAAGTCATATATCAAATGAAAAAATACGGTGTGCTATTTACAACCGAATGGGATTTGCTTAAAAATTTGATTAAAAATTCTAATTAGTTTTGCACTTCATTATGAAAAAGTGTCTACAGAATAAGTCATAAAACCATAGAATGGCTTGGGTTGGAAGGGGCCTCAAAGACCATCTTGTTCCAACACCCCTGAATGGGGTGGGAACACCTTTCACTAGTACAGGTTGCTCAAAGCCACATCCAACCTTGCCCTGAACACTGCCAGAGATGGGGCATCCACAGCTTCTCTTGGCAACCTGTTCCAGTACCTCACCAGCCTCACAGTAAAGAATTTTTTGATAATATCTAATCTAAACTTACTTTCTTTCAGTTTGAACCCATTCTCCGCTTGTCCTGTCACTACATGTCCTTGTAAAAAGCCTCTCTCCATCTTCCTTGTAGGGTCCCTCCAGATACTGAAGGCTGCAATTGCATCATCCCAAAGTCTTCTTTTCTCCAGAATGAACAAATATACTGTAAGATATTAAGAAAAGTGATAGGATAATGAGCCCTTTGAGATTAGCAAGTAGTGCCATTCTGAGTATTCAGTAACAAAACCCACATTGTCATGAGGATGTAGAATCTCTTGACCTACACTAGTTAGCAGTCATGTTAGAAATTCAGTTCTCAGGGATCTCTACACCTTTTTTCCCATCCATTAAGCGTAAAGCACAATCCTGTATTGACCTGAAGTATAGAATGGTCCAGATTAGACATTCTCTATCCAGATTCATTCCTATGCCTGAGCCACAGTCAGAAGAGACAGCTTAAGAGCATTATTTGTCTAGATTTTTCCATTAGACTTGTTTCTGAGAAGAGCCACTAGTACTGCACTAACAGTACTCCAGCACTGATATCATCTCAGCAAATCTCCCTGGGTGATTCTGGTCTTGGGTTGTTAATTTGGCTTATGGATGGATACCTATCTCTTAGAGAGAACTGTGGTAGATCAGCGATTTTCTGCCATCTGTAAACAGATGGATTGAAATTAGTTACTAATTGGGGTGAGGGACCTCAACACATGAAATATCAACCACCTGGGCCATAAAGTCATCTGCTGTAGTATTGCAAAACCCTGGTGCTTCATAATGTCCATAGCTCTCATAATGCCTAAAAATGGCTCAGAATGATGTCTTCATAATATTTGCAGCTGGGAAGGATCCAAGTTTCAATCTGTCTTTTGGCTGACAGTGTTGACACAGGCTTCAAACCAGGCAGTGATTAAATCGTAGATTTCTGAGTTTAAAAACCCAGTATTGCTTGGAGCTGCATTTTAAACTAGCAAGTATTCTTTAACCTCTTATGTAAGCAATCCACTTATAATAGCAGACCACTGTCTTGCAAGCAAAGCATTGCAATGGAATTATCTCAAACTGTCAATGTCTGTTTTAACACTTGCAAACATGATCCCAAATGTCTGGGGGTGTCTCAAATATATATATTTCGCTACAAGTGTTAAGACTTAAATCTTGGATTTGTTGCTAGAACTGGATGCTGTAACCATAGTGATTACCTTTCAGTTGCTAGACTTTGACTCGCCATGAAATGAAGAAGGAAAAGGCTTGGGGAGAGATTTAAACAGTTCACCCAATATTGAACTGACACCTACTGCTGAACCTACGTTGTTACTGTAGAAAATAGGTATCTTTATGACAAGCAATCTTTGCAGACAGAATTTGAAGAAGGAATACGATTAAAAACTGACTGAAATCAGGATTAAAGAACAAGAATTCTTCTGGTAAATACAAAAAGGAAGTAATAAAAACACTCACACAGAACACTAATCTTCAACATAACAGGTATCCTCATCACAGAAAGGCTTTTCCCAAACATCAAGTTGGTGATATAGGAGAGGATTTATGATAAAAAACAAGTGCTGGGCACGGACTAAGCTGTCTTAGTTGCTTCCCTGGAGTTGAGACATAAGAGTATTATCCATGTCATAAAACTGTGGTAGCTACCGTTGCAGCAGACCACGTATGATGCCTATTAAGCCTACTGAATTTCATTTTGCTGCAGCCAAAACCAAGCTATTCTCCCATCCTGTCCTCTACACATTCTCAGTAGGATTACATTACCTATATACATATTTCTTGCAGAAGCCACAAAGCTCTAACTCATCTGCAGCTATTTCACTGCTCAATACACCAACATTTGTTTGTCTGTTTTATCACATCTGTAATCTAGGAGAGACCCACGAGTTAACATTCATCTGGCTGTCTTAGAACAAGAGAGCTGTCATGCTAAGACTTGACGTCCATTTGAAGTCCTGTCTCCACTGCAGCCAGCATCCAATACTATATAAAAAGATACAAGAATCCTCCAACACAGAAAAGTGGAACAATCTCCCTCCAACATTATTTTCATTCTGACCCACAAAAGGGAAGTTATTTTACCCTGAACCATGCTAATTGATATTCCTCCCAAGATTTATTTACAACACACTTTTGTAAGCCTGTTTTAACAAGTGCAAATTAGGTGTCACTTCTATCACTAAAAATAGCAAACTGAAAAGCATACCAGAAGAGTAATCTATTTCACTCAAATTATGAGAAATTATAGGAGATCTCCCCATGACAACACTGGTGAATGCTGGAGATCTGTTTCTGGTATTGTGCTGTAGGATTCAGAGTGGGTGGAAAAGGAGGCAGGACTATCTGCTTCTGATGATCTGCTAACACCTATTGTTAGAGCAAGGTGTTCGAGTCCCAGAGCCACTATCTGATTTTCTATCCTTTTCCAAAGAAAATGGACTATTGCATCTGGAAAGTTTGCTGTAGGGTATGTTAGAAAGTCAGTCTAGTTAAAGGCATGTACTAAGGTGAGAGCAAAGAAAGGCAGAGCTGTCCCTTGTTGTTTCCTAAACTCCATTCTCCACTCCGTTCATTAGCTCTATAATTATTGCCTAAGAGGTGATCTTCAGGGAACAGATGTTCGTACTATCCTGAGATACCTTAAGATGTTGTAATTAGCTGAAAGCGAGCAGAAGGATAAATTATTTTGTAGTTCAGTAAATTTATTACTATACCCTAACAGATCTAAAAGCCATTCCTGCAATAGATAAGTGAAAAACTACAAATCTATTTGGATAAAACATACCTGTCTGGAGATTCCTGTGACTAGCCAGGATGTTTATCTCTTAGCATTCAGTGTCTACTGATGCAAAGCCACTGATTCTGTAACTATTTAATCAAGGTTTATGTGATTAAGTAAGGCAAATAATAGGCAAAATATGGAAAAGGTTAATTTTACTAAACCCATACTTGACTTCACCTACACTGTATCATCAGGAACCTTAACTGAAGGAACTTGCCGTATCGCTTTGAAGATTTCCTTGCCGCATGGCATGATGCTGCATCCTACTTTGTGCTGTAGCTTCGCTTGTCTCATTACCTGTGAAGGCCTTACCTCTGATTAGAAGTCACCAGCCACAGCTGTTCTATCATACTGAAGATTAGCAGGATATACCACCGTTACCACAAAGAACAAAAACCTTCCCATCATCTGCATCGTCGCTCATACCATGAACAATGGCATGACTTGGTCACCTCTACCACGCATCAAAACTTCCAAACAACTGAGCTCCTGTCCCAGGAGTTCCCCCTGTTCAGTTTCTCACTATCATACCCTTCTTGCCACAGACTCTTTTTGTAGGTGGCAAGAGGAAAAGAGTTACATCTATCCCATAATTTACTCCTCTACCAGGAGTGCTGCTTCACTGACATTGGTTTCCATTGGTGTCCACAAACACCTCATTTATCAGCACCGTCTTCAGAGAAGCCAAGCCTTCTGGACCTCTACACTTCGTACTACTCTGATAACAGCACCTATGATTAGGTCTGCAAGAAGTTAAACCAGTCCTACAAAAAGCTGTAGGTGAGAAAATACTACACTTTAGCTTTGAACAATAGTGTCACAGACCTAGGCTTCACAGTTTGGCATTCACAGAAGCATGTAGAGCTGCTCTGGCTAAATACAAGTCAATTTTAGTGGAAAATTAGTCTTACTACACAGTGGAGGCATTAAGAAAGAGAAACAGAAAAGCAGTCATATTTGTAGAAGGAGGAATAAATGCACAGGAACAATTTGAAATGCCTGGTTCACTCCTGAAAACACACTGAATTTCCATTCCTCTCTTGGATTGAAATTGTCTAATTTGCGAAACAGTGAAAACTTACCAGTAGCAGACAGCTGTTTGCTTGTTTCTAAATGGAAAAATATTCATGAGGACTGTTAGTTGACACAGTTAAGGCTCTACAATGACTCCAGAGATTGAAGCTTCAGAGGAAAACATTGCTTGGCCAACAACCCATGGATTTAGGATCCTTCAGCCCTCAATAGTGCCTCTAGCATATATCGTATCAGTTGCAATGAATTCAGGACACCAGGACACACCAGACTTATGCCATCTGCATCAGTGATCATCACGTATGGGTCACTTAGATGTTTTAACTTTATCCTTCATAGTGTGACACAGCTGTCTCTAAAAAGCACCAAGGGAAGTGAAGCGGTTTGCAAGACAACTGCTACGTGTACTTCTGCTGACCTTTCAAGATGGACCGAAAAATGAATATTTCAGAAGCACGGGGACACGTGAAAAACACCCTAGACAACAACTCAACAAACCATTTCCATGCTTCTGCCATCAAGGCTCCATCTGCCCCTCTCAGAGGTCACCATGCTGGACAAGCTTCACAACAGCACATCAACATTCTGTAGCAGGCTGTAGCAAACCAGGGAAAGCTGAAGAGTCAAGAGTGGCTTTCCTTGCTCTTTCAAATGTTGTGGATGCTAATCTTTTTTTTTTTTTTCCCCAAGTTAATAAACAAGCAAAGAAAGGCAAGGTAATACTGAAACAGTTGACTGGCTGCTGAGCTCCTGCGGTATTTTAATACTGTGAAAACACTAATAAACTTAAATAGCAAATATAAGAGAGCAGATAGGCTACTAGATGCCAACCCACTAGATGCTTGGGTGTCACAGTCATTTGAGAAGGGTTAGTGCAACCCTGGCAATAGATCTGAGCTCCTTCTGTCAGTCTGACTTGGCACTGCAGAACAGCCGTACACAGCAACTAAACCCAGGCTCAGCTGTAGCCACATGCCTGGCAGCACACTGCTGACTCATTCTGGTTCACCCTGGCCTCTGACTAGAAAACATGAAAATTGCCTTGACTGAGAACAGTGGTAAGTGTGTTCTGGGATCTTTCACAAGTCCTTTTGTTTTTCCTGCCTCATTCTTGGGACTGTAAATCCCACTCCAGAACTATAGTTTCACATCTGCTCTGAGCTCTCTGCAAAGCTGCTTTGCCTTCCTCCTTCACTCTTAGTTGTCCTTTGCTGCCCCAGAACCAATGCTTGGATAGCCATTGGTGGTGGAGATAGGATCAAGGAATTTACATAAAAAACACCATGCAAAAATAGTAATGACAAAGTTCATCTCTAACCTGGATTCCTTCCACTTCCTAACTAGTTATTCAAAAGTGCATGGTCACACAGGAAGGGATGGAAGTAGCAGTTGTCTTGGGCTTTGCTGAGGTGAGAACCTTCTGAAACTTGAGTCTCAAAAAGAGGTTTTACTGCCCTAAGCATTAAATAAAACTGATTTTGAGGTTTGCTTTATTTATAAAGTCATTTGCATAAAGACACTCCCAGATTTTCAGTATATTGGCACTAATCCCAGTTTTCTGCACTAAGCTCCTCAATTCCTCAAATAATTACTAATCCCATGTTCTCCTTAGTTACATATTTTGCAGGAAAGAGAGCCTGCACCTCCATATCCTAATCAATACTCAAGGGTATTAATCAGATGCTTTCCAACTGACTGATGAGTTATTTGCTCTTGCTTGTTTTTTTTTTCTTCTCCTGAAATGTCTACACATACTATACAGTGTTTTGAAATGTTGGTTCCCATGAGACTGGCAACAGTACTGGATTTGTAGGGCTTTAATCAGATTAATCATACTAACTTGGCCAGTGCCATTAGTTATCCAATTGATTATGCTGTTAGTAAAATAAAAATAAAACAAAGTCCTTTATTATCAACATTCTAAAAATACTCTGCATTCTTCTCTGAAGATTTAGTGTCAACAATACATGCATTTAAAGGCATACTGACTCCCTACAAAAGCCAAAAGCAAATTTTCCATAGAAAGTCTACATCAGTGTTGTAAACTCCACTGTGATGTTAGATTATCATGTAAACAGCTTAACAATATTTAAATTATGCAGTTCGTGAGAAATCACATGAAGAGCTTTTCCTCAAGCTGCCTTTTGTAAAAACATCCCAGATGAAAAGCAAGTATTTACAGCACATTTGGTTTGCAGTGACCCCAAGATGACAGAATTCAGGATCTGGAGGATACCTGAGACAGTGAGCAGTGAAATTAGGACTTGGGACATCAGGATAGTAGAATTTGGCTTATTTGGGTAATTGCTAAGTAAAATTCCCCAGCAAGCAGTCATCAAGCAGAAAGAGATGAGGCTGAATTTTTAAGAAAACCAGGAACAATCCACAGTGTCATGCAAGGTCAGAATTTCACCAGCAGAACTGCCAGGCTACGACAGAAGCCTCTCCATGAACTAAAACACAGAAGGGAGCATACAGGAGGCAGAAACAAGGCAACAGAACTGTCAAGGAAACCAGAAACAGGAATTACTGTTCAACTGGCTGGAAAGGAGAGGAAATAGAGCAGCCCTCTATGTGAGAAAACAGCTGGAATACTTGGACCTCTGCCTTGGGATGGATCAGAAGCCAAACAACGATTTATGGTTCAAGATTAGCAGCCAAACCAACATTGTTTGGCCTTGTTCATCTACTATAGACATCCTGACCAGGAAGAAAATGCAGATGAGACTTTCTTCCAACAACTGGAAGAAGTCTCATGAACACAGGTCCTGTTCGTCATGGGAGACTAACCACTGCTGTATCTGCCAGAAGGATGATACAGGAGGGACCAGGAAATCTAGAAGACTTCTTGAACACACTGATGACAACTTCCTGGTAACTGAGAAGCTAACAAGAAAACATGATCATCTAGACCTTGTAGTTACAAGAAGAAAAAATTTGTCTGAGATAAGAAAATCAGAGGCAGCCTTAGCTGCAATGACAATGAGATGGTAGAACTCAGGAATCTGAGAGGAGAGAAAAATGACGAAAAGCAGGATCACAGCCCTGGATTTCAGGAGAGCAGCTAAGGCTGCCTCTGACTTTCATGTCTCAGATTCTCTCTCAGTCTCATTGGGACTCTTCCAACCTAAATGAGTCTTTGATTCTGTGAAACATAAAAATATTGCTTCAAATCCTAGTTGGACCTGACACTAAAAAGAGATAGGGCAACAAGAAAGGCTTCTCTAGTTACATTAATTTTTAAAAGAAGATGCATACAACATGGGTCAAAAGGTAATTAGGAGTTCACTGATAATAATTTCAAAACTGCTGCCTGCCCTGGTGAAAAATATGTGTCATCAAAGAGGTCTCTGGTGATATGAAAAACAACAAACATTATACCCATCTCTGGGTCCAGCCAGGAAACTCAGAATTCAGCTGGAATTTTAGACGGGAAACTCATGGATTAAGCAGCAGCTGAATACAAGCCACAAAGTGCACTTTCATCATGTAAGCTGTATACTGAGTGACACTGGCAGAGGTATGAGCAGCACAGAGGGAAATTATTACCCTCCCATATTCTGTTAATGGTAAGGCTGCACTTAAAACAGTGTCTCTCATTTCTTTTCTGATACTGAGAAACTGAAAAGGATCCAGCGAAGAGCTATCAATGTGGCCAGGGCCTTGAGCACATAACCTAACAGGAGAGACATGGGAACTTGCCTTGCTTTTGGTGGCAAGGAGAAAAGCAGGATGAAAACCTCATGGCAGCCTTCAACTGCCTGAAGGGAAGATTGCAGTAAAACCACTCTAAGTAGTGGCAGATGAAGGGCAGCAGCTACTAATTGCATATAGGAAGGATCAGAGTAGATGTCAGGAAAGATTTCTCACCAAAAAGGTAGTTCAGCACTGGAAGAATCTGCCCGCAGATGTTGTGGAATTCTCATTTTTGAGGATCTTCAAGATTTGCTAGAGAAAGCAATATCTCGAGACAGGGTTGGTGACAGTCCTGCTTCCAGCAGGAAATTGGACTAGAAATTCCCAGAGGATTTTGCAACCAGCACGTCAGTAGTCTTCTAGTGCTATGACAATGTCACTAATACCCTTAGTGTTACCCACTGCAAGCGCAAAATACCTCCACTTTGACAGTCATTATAAAGGAGAAATGTCATGATGTTCCTCTATCCCTGGTTTCCAAATACAGCACAAAATGTGAGTATCAGCCTGACCTATGATTTATGGGTTAGAATTCTGTAAAGCAGTCAGGGTGCCAAAAATATACAGGAAAAATATCTCTGGCCATGTAAGTCATCATAATCATGACCATTTGATAGAACACTATTCAATCATAAGCCTAATGAGCAGTGAAACAAGTTGTCCTGAGCATTTAGGAAAAAAAAATAAAAGTAGTAGTTACATACTAAGCTACAAAGCAACCAACCAATCAAAAAAAGAAAAAAAAAAAAAAAACCAAACCCACGCACACCAAAAAAACCCCAGTAAGGTATACACAAGTCTAAAGATCTGGCAGCAGCTATGTAATTACTGTTTCTATTCCAGGTAGAGCCACTGACTCACTGCATGTCACTTTGACCTCCATCTGCTTCGCTCGAAACTAAAGAGTATTGATATAACAGAATGAGAACCAGGCTGAGAGGAATCAAATAGATTTCAATCACCAGACCCATACAAATAGAAATAACTCCTGCTCCTAAATGGGTAAAAAATAAATTTTTTATATATATATTAAGGCATTAAAAAGAAAAAATCAGTTGCTGTTTTTATAAAGTTAGCCCAACCTCATACTAAGATATATGTGTCTTCCCTCCTACATTGTTAAGCATCTTCTGGAGCCAAAGAGTCTAGCTATAGTTGGCTGTCTTTACTTCTGATTTCTTACTTTTAATTTTGGTTTAAGACAAGGCCCTGCACAACACAGAATTAAGGTTTGTGGGGATTTTCTTTTACTTCACATGATCAGCTACTTCGTCCTGTGACTCCAATTCATTTTTACATTGCTGATGTTCACTTTCTTGTGTTTTCTTTAACTTTCTGTCCAGTTCCTATAAGATTTCTGGTACTGTTAGTGCTTATACAATAGGGTTCAAGATAAAAGTCAACAAACCTCTTCCATCCACTCCTGAGACTGCAATCAGTTCAGCTTCGCCT
The DNA here is from genome assembly GCA_013397755.1 of Cnemophilus loriae. Classification (NCBI taxonomy): domain Eukaryota; kingdom Metazoa; phylum Chordata; class Aves; order Passeriformes; family Corvidae; genus Cnemophilus; species Cnemophilus loriae. The sequence goes on from VZTF01007526.1 coordinate 554,828, forward strand.
GCAGCACTGTGCACTGACACCACAAGGAATTCTGCTGAGCTCTTAGCACTGTGTCATCCTCCGTAGACATTCAGCGCACTTCATAATGGTCTCATAGTTCACCCCTGCTGAGCTAGATGGAAATTACAAAGGAAAAAATAATCAAGTGCTTCAGCAACAACCATAGTTAGAAAACAGGCTGCTTTGCAATTATCTTGCTTATAGGTAGCAAGGGAAGTGGGATTTAATTAATTCTTCACTCTTCCACAGTGTTTTTCCTTAATGGGAACTTGAAAGTGCTGCACCCTCCCAACTATCTTTGGCTTAGTTTGCTTTAGTCCTCACATCACATTCCATGTGATAGACCCTCAGAGCTGATCTGTGCCCAACTCATGAGTCAGTCCTCCAGTCAGTAAGGAGCCATCTCTATATAGTCCACACAAGAAGATGGGAAGTACAGTTTTCACCCAAATGCCCAGTCCTACTCCTTTGTATTGATAATTCATCTCCAAGCTGGATGAAATATCTTGGAATGTCAGTTAAAGCTTAAAATTTCTTTTCCTTGGAGTGCTTTCTCTACCTGTTTGCAGAGAGGATGAGGACAGCCCTTCCTGAGGACAGGGTTACAGTCCTCAAATGTCATTCCACCATTCCCTTTCATGCCTGCATATGAACAGACAAGTTTTTGTAAAACTCAGAGAAGGATGCTAAAATATTCTGGACTTCAGCACAAAGCAGCATACCTAGAATAACTTTCCACTGTAGTTGTCAATACTTGGTCTTGAGCATTGAGTCCTCAGACATAGATAGACAGGTATGGGCCACCTGGACAAGTTGGGTTTGTTCGGGGGGTTTTAGCAAAAACTTGTTCTTAGCTGTGTCACAGAGAGAAATGTCTGAGAGAAAAAACGTTTTTCTCTTACTACTGTCTACATTTGCTCTTAAAAGATGTGTGTAGGCTTTTATTAACAGGTGTTGGTCTGTGGGCTACTTGGCAGTAAGAAACTTTTCTGCTCCTTTGTTTTCTCTTCCATTGTTCTTTCTGAAACCCCAAGTGCCCTCGCTGGAGCCAAAGTATCAAGGACACAGTTATTTGCTGCCTGTAATAAATAGGTGAACACACTGAATATAGTTACTGTATATGCCGGTACACTTTTGTTTCTTTACTCCAGCATTCATTAGAATGACCTTTCTTAAGTGTATACATCTCCTGTGCCGTATTTTTCCTGTTCTCCAGCCCTCCCCTCATGCATCTTTATGACAGTGTTACACCCTATACAAAAAAACAGGACTGGCAGCTTCAAAAGCAAAATAAAATACCGTGGGAATACATACCATTGCTTGTTTCCTACTAAAAGCAGTTCATTTATCTTTCCAGGAATATGAATCATACATGTTGCTTCTCAAACACCTCCAGGGATGGTGACCCAACCCCCTCACTGTGCAGTCCTCTCCAATGTTTAACAACCCTTTCTGTGAAGAAATGCCGCTTGATGTCCAACCTGAACCACCCTCGTACAGCTTGAGACCATTGCTTCTTTCCATGTTGCTCATTCCCTGGGCAAAAAGACTGACTACTTCCTTTCAGGTAGTTGTAGAGAGAAATAAGGTCCCACCAAGCCTCCTTTTCTCCAGATTAAATAACCCCAGTTCCCCCAGCTGCTCCTCATATGACTTACACTCCAGACCTTTCACCAGCTTCGTTGCCTTTCTCTGGAAACGCTGCAGCATCTCAATGTCTTTCTTGTAGTTAGGGGCTTAAAACTGAACACAGCACTCGAGGTGCAGTCTCACTAGTGCCGAGTACAGAGGGATGATCACTGTCCTGATTCTGCTGGCCACACTTTTCCTGATGCAGGCCAGGATGCCATTGGCCTTCTTGGCCACCTGGGCACACACTGGCTCATGTTCAGCTGCTGTCAACCAGCACCCCCAGGTCCTTTTCTGCTGGGCCACTTTCCAACCACTCTGCCCCCAGCCTGTAGCACTGCCTGGGGCTGTTTAACCAAAGCATAGGACCTGGCATTTGACCTAACAAGACCTAATACAACTTTTTCTCCTACAGAAGTCTCACATCTACAAATGATCTGTAATTTTCTGATGGAAAACATGATTTCTGCAAAACAGAAGTTTGCTGTGTGAAAGTTCTGATCCTGTTAAACACCAAAAAGCTTCTGTATGGAAAATAGAAGGCTTTTATCCTATTGTCCTGGAGTCAGTGTAGCTTTTTCTTCCATTTTCCCTGTCAGAAGTGTAGTTCACAAGAACCATGGCCTCCTGTGAACCAGGTCAGTGAATACTGAATAATTTGAGTACGTGTTCCTTCTCCCCTCTTACCACTACTTTGGATAGAAGAGGAGAAGAACTGGGTAACATATGCTGCATCAGTCTTCATTGAAAACAACCACAGGAACACTGAACTATGTCCTTAGAAAAAAAGGCAAGTACAACTGTTCGAGTACTGTGCCCCCTAATTCCCTGGCTTCCTTGCTTGGCTGGACTGGAGACTTAGTACGGAGATGCAGCTCCCCTGACATTCTTGGAAAAGAACACGAGTAGAACCAGTATATTCTTCCTCCTTAATTTCAGCTAAAATTTTTTCCCCTAATTTCTGTGCAGTATCTGCAATTGAGCACCAGAGGCGGGCAAGAGGTGGGGGAGAACCAAAAACACTACGTAAAGAAACAAGCAAAAAACTCGAATAGAAAACTCACATACAAATTCTAAACCTAAACCCAAAATCCCATGCCCAAAACCCCACATCACCATTCATATCCTCTTATGCTAAAATAGCTCTTTTACAGGTGAGGATATAGATATTGCCTTGGAGTTCCAAGGTAGGATATTTAACTTGCTGAAGAGCTAACAGCTGCTCCTGATACATTAGCATGCTTGCAACATAGGAATAAGTACAATTTTTTGCAATTTGCAAATTTAGCACTCACCATTCTTTCAAAACTCTGCTCTTTCTATTCTTGTATCAGATAAACACAGAAAATACTCTTTCCCAATTGATAAGAGTTTGCAGTCACAGCAGGATTTACATATATTGCTTTTCTACATTTATGGCATTATTGCGGTCAATATTAATATTCTGATTATCACTCCATATTTAATTTTAAATTGCGATTTCAGTTATGTTTGTCTTGATTAAGTTATAATGTATCTGAATTTCATTGCATCTCATTATCTGTAAAGCTGCCAGATATTGGATTAGTGGGTGGTTCCGAAGCATAAAATTTAAATTTAAGATTGTTTGGGTGTACAGTGTGCATCCCACAACTACCAATATACACTGCTCTCTATTAGAAGTATGACATTGGTGCGCTTCAGGTATTCATTTTGCCACACAGTGCCTTCACGTGCAAACTCATGTAGAGAGATAATACCTGATGTTGACCTAGAATAGCTAAATATTCACAAAATATTATTTCACTTGCTAACTTTTGCTAATAACTGCATCGACATTATTGATTTTTAGCTATTAAGACTTTCAAAGTGTGGTTTGATATTCAGTTATTACTTAAATGTATCACAATGTGCTAACCTGCTTTTCAGTACATGAAATGATAACAGAGCTTAGATTAAGGCCACCTTGGAAAAAGGAAAAACAAAAGGTCTTTTAGACCACCAAGCTGAATATTGCATGTTAAAAGATTCCCTATTATCTCCTTAGAATATGGAATTTGTAAAAGACAAGAGAACTACTGGTACAGCAGACACATGAACTCATCTTTTATTCCACCAGAATCCATAATTCAGCTGTTAAACATGGTGAAATACTAGTTCTGTGTCTCCCAGAGACACATAATCATAGAGTAGAAATTACCAGCAAGTCCAAATTCTTCAGCTATTTTAAAGTATCTCTTCTGGTTTCAGAGATCTACAGAGGTTTAACAGAAAAGAAAAAAATCCATTCTTGCCCTTACATTATCTATTCATATTGCACCAAAAAAAGAATAGAGAACAAAAAAAAAAAAGTAGAAATAAAAAAGGAATTATTGTTGTATGGTAACTCTTCAGTCTGTTCCTAACTGGAACCATAAATCGTTCATCTAACCTCAAATGCAATATGCTTCAATGGTCCATTTATTTTCTTTACTGAGAAATTTATATTCCTCAAATGAACTGTGAGGCTTGGTGCCAGTATTTATCTATGAGGCTGCTTAAATTCAGATTACAAAACAACTTGCAATTTTGAGTAAAATAGACTAGTATCTCTTACTCATATTTTCACAGAACCTCTCCTACCTAGGACTAGCATGTAAGTATTTGTTTTAGCAACCTAATGCACCCTATAAAAGCACTGATACAGATTTACTTATAAGTTATAGTACACATCTACGTACAGACATTTACAAATTTCCAATTTGATACAAAAAAATAAGAAATTTGAACAATTACTAAGAAAAAGGAAAAAAATCTCATTCTACTAAATCAAATATTGTTCACATAGAAAATGGGAACTGGACCAGATACACGTCAGAGCAGCTTTATCATTGGTATGCAAACATTTACTGCTCTAAAGGTTCACTATCCTCTGAAAATGTAAGGAGGCACTTTTGGAAAGCATAAACAGCATTATTAAATCTACTGAAATATCATGATTTTTCAGCAGAATTACAGATTTTTTTAATTATGGAAAGTACAGTTCAGCAAAAAAATGTTCGGTGTGTTTGTATAAAACATGAATTAATTTTAAAAACAAATCATTTGAAAGAACAGTTAGCTGCAGAAACAGATTCTCTTTTTTAATTCTACATTGGGCCCTGGTTTTTTAAGTCATGAATAGAAATTTTTAAATATGAAAGTTAAACACAGTGTGATTTATTTTCATATCTAGACTGATGCTTGAGATCTTGGGAAGCTTTCATTAAAAGCTAAAAAAAATCTGCAGCCAATTACCACTACAGATGTGACAGATTCAGAAATTATTCATATACTCTAGAGCTTGAAAGCACAAAATCCCCAGCAAATTTTACAGGGTGGAAGACAAGCAGTCGTTAAATCATCACTTCACTCACACCACTGTACAATATAAAAAATAATACAAAAACCTCCAAGATGTGGCTAGCCATATGGCTTGCCAGCATTTTATACTTTGCTGATGAGAGATAAGAAAGGTAAGGCTGTATTCCATTAAAAAGCAATTAGAAAGTTTATAACTATAAAATTTGGGTTATTATAGCGCAGCTATAATTTGCTTTTCGTTAAAACAATCTTTAACTATGCTTTTTAAAATATGAACTTACTGCAGCAGGGACTCTTACAATCATGACATCAGACTATTTTTCTTATTAAAATATTGAATGTGTAATACCCCCACGTACTGAGGAACAGAAAAAAAAAAGATAATTTCCTCAGTTAAGAAACACTGAGATTCTTTAGGATGAAGCTCAGACCTTTTTCCTCATTAACACTTGCTGGCTTGCCATATACTTCTCCATAGTATAGCACAATTTCAGACCAGAGGATCACTCTCTCTACTGTGATGTTACCAACAGCTGTATAAAGCACACCTGGATGAAACAAAATTTCTTAACAGACTATGATGCTAAGAATAGCAACTCAAATTCTTCTAGTAGTCATAGCCAAGAGACAGAATTTCTTTTTCTTTCACTTGATCACATCCTATAAGATCTCTTGTAGCTTAGCATGGCTGTTTTTCTCATGGTTGAGTTTTGACAACCATCACACAGACACCACTCTCAATAGTTTGCTTTTTTGTAGGATAGCATAACAATTCCACAAAAGCAGACTTAAGGCCTAGTGAAAATATAAAGAAAAGCAAGAAGGAGAAAAGATAATTAGGTATAATTGGAATTTCTGTTCCGTCTGTGCTGCAGACTGCATAGATTCTGCTGGATCAGACAGAAGATGTAGAGGATACCAGGTGCAGCACTGAGGATTCAAATTTTATCAGTCATCTGTGAAAGCTTTTCTACCTAAAGAGACTTGAAATAGGACAGGATAGGAAACAGATAAAACGTATGAAAACTGCACCAGAATGGGGGCGGGGGGGGGTAGGGAGGGGGTAGATTTAGGGATATTTGTAGTGTTGGGTGGGGTTTTTTTTTTTGTTCTTTCAGGTTTGGTTGATTTTTGTTTTGGTTTTTAATTTTCATTTTCTCTCATCCAGTTCCTAACTGGTCTTTGTATATGTGTATGAGGAACTAAGGGCAAAGGATTTCTCTTTAAGTGATGCTTCTAACCCACCTCTAATCAAGTTGTACATTCAAAAACTTTCCCCCTTGGTGTCCATGCTCCTCTGTATCACTATTTAAATTAAATCACCTACTCAGCAAAGCACAGCATATACCTCACTGCATTACTTTCTAGTTCCAGGCTTCACCAGCATGGTCCAAAAAGCAAAGATGTCCTGATCTCCTCCTAGGGCCCCAGGCCAGCAAAAAATATGAACAAACTTTCAGCATACAACCTCTTGCGTCAGTTGTGGGTAGCAACCGTCTTGCAGGCCTGGAAAAGGGCATATCTATGAAATCTTCACGAATCTGGGGTCTGTGCTCACAGTGGTCACAATTGTCCTATTGTATATAACCACTGATCATCAATCATGATATTTCATCCATAAGAAAAAAACACAACAAAAAAGCCTACAGGCCCAGGGCAAGGAAGAACAGTATTTTTATTAGCAACTTTTACTGCTAAGCCTATAGTTTATAGCTCTGTTGTTATAGCAGCACTTCAGGCAGAAAGTCTTTTTGAAAAGTAACAACTCTGCTTTGATTTCCTGGCAATGATACAGTCTTAAGAAGCCACTATAGATGAAGAGCGCAAATTGTATCAGACAGCTTTTATGCTGTTTCTTCAAAAATTAGAGCCCAGGCTAGGATTTGTGACAATGACAGAGGTAAGGTTTTCTATCACATAAAAGAAAATCTTACTCCTGACCAATTTTTTCAGTAATAGCTATGATTTTGATGCACTTCTACTATAAATAATGTGTGACAAAGTGACCTGTCACTTGAAAACAGAGCTTGGAGAGGAGATGAGAAAGAGAAAGCTAATAGTCCACATACTGCTGTTCTAATAATCTTTTAAGAATGCCGTGAGCTACAAAGTACATGGGCTTTTCCACTTGAAAGAATTGACTACATTTAAAATCACCAATTTCCCAGAAAGATATATACAAGAGAGTAAATCAGACCATAAGCCTTTAGAACAATTTCTTTTCAGACAAAGTGAAAGCTGAAAGGCTGAATAAATGGTATCTCATCAAAGTTATAGCATGATAGCCAAGAAAAGGTGTTGATTTTCTATACAGTAAAATCCAATTGGCAAGGACAGAAAGCACCACATTTCCCAGGCTGAGATGAGATACACCTGGCTATCTACAGTCATTACATCTGGCAACTCCAGCAGAGGCAGAATGGGAATTTATCCATTATGTTCTGAGGTTGTATTTGCTCTTTCTGAGGAGGGCTAGGCCTTTGTGGTTTGTCGGGGGAATCTTTCAGGATGAAGGGAGGGAATATTGGAAGAATATCCTCAGTGCTATGCAATGCTATTTGGCTAAGGTCAGCTAAACACTGCTCTTTTCACATTAAAAAAAAAAAATTAGAAACCAAGTTTGCTCCACAGACTGGAGACACAAATGTGCTATCTATTCCCTCTGGGTCAAGAGATTTTGAAAGCCTGGTGTAGTCACTGCCACTAGTGAGTAGTGTCAAGTTTGACACTAATATGAGCAAGCCAAGACTCACGATCATGCCTAATGGCAACAATGCCTTAATGATCCTTAAATTTCCTATTGCTACTGATACTCAGTTACTGAGACTCATCCAAAAATAAACTTCTGGTCAGTTAATCAGTATGAAAATACAAAAAGCCCTTCTTGTTTCTTCCCTAGGACTACACCCTGACCATGTACTTTCAGCAGTCCTGGAGGGACAAAAGGCTCTCTTATTCTGGAATACCTTTGAACTTAACTCTGGACAACAGAGTGGCTGACCAGCTGTGGGTGCCAGACACGTATTTCCAAAATGACAAGAAATCATTTGTCCATGGGGTGACAGTGAAGAACCGAATGATTCGACTCCACCCGGATGGGACAGTCCTTTACGGCCTACGGTATGTTGGGTGTTTTAATCAGCTGTATGTCTGTGCTGGCAGAAGTGCAGGTAGAACCAATGCCACTTTCCTATGCTTTTTTCCTGGTTTTTCATGTATGAATCAGCACATACTCCATTTAATTGACCACAGCACACCCAAGGATTTTCCAGAGAGCAGCCACACTACCTTTAATAGCTATAGCCATAGCTAACAAAGCCTAATGCCTCTTTCTTTCAGCTCTTCTGAGTATGTTGAAAGTATTAAAGAGTTCATTGTTATGGTTCTCACCTGGTAATCAATCACAGCTTAGACAAACACTTCCTTCCTTCTAGAATTTCTCCAGCAGCACTTTAGGACAAAGGGAAATTAAAATTTGGACTCACTTGAAGAAATGTGACCAACATTTGGTAGGGAATACAAAAGAGATATTGCTAAATTTACATAAATTATTTAAATATTATCTATATGCCTGAGTATAGGTTTTCTTTAATCTGCCTTGCTTTATAACTGCTTCTTCACACCACAACTGCTTCTTCATACAGTGCAAACCACTTTCACCTCTGTAGATAAAAATATATCCTAAACTTTGAACAGGCATGATCTAATGATAAGGTACACAACTGTAAAATTAAAACTAAACCAAGTTATTTGTTATGTTAAGATTGTTAGAGAGCATGAGTAGGCCATTATTGTATTATTTTAGAAGTTAAGATAGCTTTGCTTGGAAATAATACTGCCTGCCTGAAACAACCTTTGATCGTTATTATCACTCAACAGTGAAAATAATGTTTGGAGAATATAAACCTGAAAGCAGAGTTCCATTAATCAGAAAAGAAGTCATAAAGCATAAAACCTAGCTGAAATGCCTCAGAATTGTACCTACGATAGAATTAGGAAATAAAAAAAAAAACAAACTGCCGCAGCAATTCAAAATTAAAACAATATTCGGGAAAGTGTAACTTAGTGAAAATAGAATTTTAAAATTACCTCCTAGCCTATAAAAACATAACCTTTTAAAGCACAACACTACCCATGCAAAGAAAGCCTTCCAACCCGTAAGTTCAAACTTCTCAAGAAATTAAAAAATCATTTAAAAACTATTATTTTGGCTGGTGGTGAGTTTGCTTTTGAAATTGTCAGATTCCCAGGCAGTGCATCAATTGCTACCAACAACCACACAGGCACATTAATACAGCCAGATCTGTTCTGGTACAGCAAAACTGCTACTTCAGTTGTGAAAAAGAAAATGAAGGACCCGTTAGGAATTAGCCGTTAGACCAAAGACTGTCATTATCATCTGCTAAACTTGAGCATTTGAGCATCTTCCTCATTGCCTTCAGACCTCCTACAGTTCCTTTCAATCAAACTGACTCATGCAGGACAGTTTTTAGGAGAGGACTGTTTGGTCTGGTCTGCAAATTTTCAAAATATTTCTCCTTTTCTTTTCCTTTTTTCCTTTTTTTTTTTTTTTGGAAAGCCAAGAACTAAATTTATTTATATTCCAGAATTTGCACAGTGGCAAGAATGTGCATTAGAGCCAAGCATTCCCTCACGAGCAGTTGTATACACAATATAAACTACACCTTGAAATGTATGCCATGGATGTGCTCCCACACACATGCCATACGTCGAGTATCAATAACAGCCTCCCACAGAAATAGCAAAAGAAGCTGTGACGCATCTGGTGCACCTGCTACGAGCCCTGTCAAGTGTTTCATCCACAAAGCAGCAGCATGGCTGAGACGCTGTGACCTTGCCAGAGCATAATGCCCGTGCTCTTTCTCTCACAGGTGCTCAGGCAAACCTCCATTGCAACAGCAAAGACGTCACCTTCGCATAACGAGGTTGTTAGTTCATATGATGGAGTAGCCATTCACGTCTGAATAGTTAGGCAGCAGTTCTGCAACTCTGCAGCAGCTGCAGCTCTGCAAGTTAATACTCTGTTCAATACCTCACTGCTTGTGTGGGAAAACAACACAAACAACAAAACAAGGCAGAAAATCCCACACTAATATAAAGGGCATTCTATATTCCACTCACTTGCAGTCTGGTACTGTGCAATTCCCTTCTCTTCCCTCACCCCTGCCTCATGCCCTTAATGCACACTGCCACAGGAGCAGCCTCCAACTCTCCCACGTTTCTGGGCTTCCCCACCTTCTCACCCCAGAGAAGGCAGCAGGGTCTCAGGGTGCAGCAAGGCCAAGTATTGCCAGATGGGCCTACATACACTGGCAGCGTTGCCATCATCAACCACATGCAGAAAGAGATGCTGAGCTGTCGGGTCTTTTTCACAGCTCAAGCTGATGCACCATATTTTCTCCAAGGACAAGGCTGCTGTTTAGACACATCTGGTGAACAGACTTTGGTCTGTAGTTGCCAGTGAAAACACATGTAATGTCCCCATCCCACAAGAAAGATCTAACCAAAACAAAAATAACAAATGAGCAGAAGAAAAAATGAAGTCAAGATACATTAAAAATTTTTCATACACCAGATGGCAGTTACTGCACTAAACTTGCATCTGTTATGAATGGTCACTTTCCTCATGGTAATAAATATGCTTCTGTCAGCCTATAGGTTACCTTTAGCTCATGTAAGCATCAATTTTTCCATATTCCAGATGACATATATGCCTTGTAAGAAACAAAACATAAGAAAACACTGCGGAAAATATTTTTAGGTAAAATTCAGCATTGCCTGTTAGAAATTTGAGCACAGTTCCAATCTTAGTCTCACAAGTAGAAAAGAAACTTTGCAGCATAATATCCTTGATTTAGCTTCTGTGCAGTAAAGAGCATGAAGACAGTATCACCAAACCTCTCACACGGGTTGTGACCTGCGAATTTCATTTTCCTTGCTGAAGACAGAGCATTGGCCTGGCACGTCTTGAACAAGAAAGACAACACCAATTATGCTGCAAATTAGTCTGAGTTCCTCACAAATTAGTCAGGGCCTTAAACCATATCTCAAGGATGATTTAAATGCTTCCTTTCACTCATACCTCCTGTTTCCCAAACAGCTTTTCTATTTTCAGTCCAGAGTTAATGTTTCCATTCAGGCTCAGTTATGAAATTTTACTGGTTTCTTTAAACAGAAATTGGAACAATCATAACAGCTCTAAATAACCTGTTTGCTTGCCCCCATGTACACAGCAGTTTGTCATTGAGGCAATGTTCAGTCTCAGCAGAACTGAGGAGAAATAAACTGACGTTAACCATTTGGCTTTACAGATGAATAAACAAGGGAAACATGCACATAATACACTGGACTGGTTTTAGATCATGTAACAAAGCATTATCATTTCAGTATATCTCCCTTGTTGTATTATTTCTATGATAAACTCAACAATCCCTTTAGCTATTTTTTCCAACAGCTTTCAGCTGCTATGTCCCCACAGTTTAAAGAACAATGTGTGCTATGAACTTGTGCAGACACAGAATACTCCTAAGCCTTCTGGCTTCTAGAACTGTGCGTTGTTGTTATATCTCTTGCTTCAAAAGCCAGTTCTGTCAATTGTTCACAGTAGTAAAAAGTGTGTAACATTACTAACCCAATAACTCTTTAATCATTTCACCCAAGAACTACACACACAAACACATTTAACTCCATGGTAATATTTCCACTGAATTTCATTTCAAATATGCCAGGGAAGTTGTGTGTCACTGTTAATTATTATGTATCTGAAGGTCGTGTTTCTTCAGTTTCTGTTAAGTACTCCCACCAGCAGCTATTATCATTTTCTGTGGTATAACCACCTGCTTCCTAAGAGAAAGAAAAAAAATCCGTTTGGGTCAGTGTGCAAACTTGCAACTCTGTGAGGCTGGTGAATGAGAGAGTGCCATCCTGGTGCCAGTACAGTTGGTAAAATACTGGATTATTCTTTTTTTTTTCACTTCCCTATTTTCAACAAGTGATTGGATCCCATTAGCTCTAATCCTTCCAGCACTAGCAGTGTCTCTCATTACTTTTATTGCCTGTTCAGGAAATATTCTCTAGAAATCTCTCTCAAAGCTCTAGAATCTTAAACCAATACATGCTGTTGCTTCTTTTGCTTCTCCTTTCTCCCCCTTTCCCAAGTGAGATGTTAGACATGTAATGTGTCTTTGAGATATTTAAGGAACCATTAATAATTTATTGTGCTGAATTCTGTGTTCAAATTCTTATGTCATGATGTCAGGAATGGAAGCTCTGATTTAGATCATCCTTTCCTAGTGTTTTATGCCACCTCTTAATACTTCTCAGATTTTCACTAGCAGAACAGTGGCACCTTTTTGCTTTGGAGACATCTGTTCTTTTATCATGACATTGCCTCACAATAAACAACAGCAGAATTTCATGTGGTGTATTGGAAGGAGTATATCCCTCAGAAGAGTTAGTTGTTAAGAAGTGTAACATAACTTCAGCAACACCTTTACACAGATTTCTCTCCCTTCTGATGTTCAGACACAAACTCACCTTTCATTAGAGCAATTCTTTATTTCAAGGCAGGGGGGCTGACCATATAGTGACAAGATGTGAAGAGCTGGTTTGGAGCATCTAAAACTTCTGGTTTCAGTGAGACCACACATTTTTGTACTCTACAGCAGAGGATGCCACTTTGCTAGGAACTGCTACAACTGCAAGAAGACAAGGGGAAGAATAATCTTTGCCTTCAACATAAGGATTTATTTCACCACTTCTTACACGAAGAAAGTTTTCTATGATGCAAACACTGGCAGAAAAATTCTCCTACCTCCAACCAATTCACAAATGAGAACTGATCAATTTAACATTGGATTTAGAGGTGGAACGCAAGAAAAGCTGTATTTAAATGCAGAATGTTTAGTTTTTAGTAAATTAATGAAAGTAAATTTTAGTGGAAACTTCCCTTTTTACTACCTCAATTTTGGCAATGTAGCTGAGTGTTACTAAAGAAATTTGCTAGACAGTTGTTTACGTCTTTCATTGCAGTGAAATTTTAATAGTTTGTGGATTGCTTTTGCATTGCCATGATTTGGGACTATGGAGTTTTGGCTTTCCTCTAAACACCTTCATTGATTTCCTTAAAGAATCAGTTACTGAGTCCTTTTGAGGACAACCCATGATGGCAACAAGTAGCCTATTTACACTGGTACTCAATAGATTGCCCTACTTGTGTTACTAAAGAGTTCCAACCAAAGACTGCAGTTCTTCTAAATGAGAAAAAGCCATGTCGTCTATATAGTGAAATAAAAAGCTACACTTGATTTCACTACAGAAAAAATACAGAGAAAATTATAAAATAATATTTTATTAGAAGATAATTTTGAAAATCCTACAAAAAATATTTCTTCCACGTATCAATGGCAAAAGATTTAGCAGTGAGCATAAAAATACACAAGAACTTTGCAAAAATAAGTAAAGCATTTATTCATGATTTCTTCCACTTCCCAAAACATTTCAATCTCGGAGGGTCAGTTTTCAGTATTCAAGGGCAGATGAAGATGTTCCTCAATGTATTGCTGTTAGGAAGGGGTAGGGATGAGGGGGGCGGTTCAGACGCACGTTGTGGATTCCTTGTTCAGCCTGCGGCAGGTCACACTGCACCTGCTGCAAACTTTCTTCCCACAAACCTTTCAACAAACATGTGCCTGCTGGGCAGCCAGCATGACCCCTTATCACAGGCAGTGCCCTGCTAGGAGCATTCCTTTAACTCGGAAGGGACAAAAAGGAGGAAAACAACATGGCAAATTCATCCTGAGGCAGGATTGTCTTCTTCGTCCCTTCAGCTGTGTCCCTCTGTCAATCCTATTGTCACCTCCTCTTCCTGGCCTGTAACCCAATTTTAAGGCCATGGCATGGCTGGTGCAAGATGATCACAGAATCATAGAATTGTTTAGGTTGGAAATCTCCTTTAAGATCATCAAGTCCAACCATTAACCTCACACTGCCACGCCTACCACTGAACCATGTCCCTAAATGCCATATCTACATGTCTTTTAAATACCTCCATGCAATCTCATTACTATTTTACTCACGCATTTATTATACAAAATGAAACATACCACGCAACACAGGATTTTACAATTCTTAAACATCATTTGATTAAGAATACCTGAGACAGGTATCATTGTAGTACTATATAACTGAAAGCACACAGATGAAACTGAGGAAATTTAGGGCAAAAGTGAGTACAACACCTAAAACTTAGGGGGCATCATTTATGTAGACCTTTACTACTGCAGGTAAATCAGAAAATCTCCAGCTGTTTATGGGCTTCTATGTGCAAACCAAAAGTACTTCTTCCAAAACACCAAGGTTTTATTCAGCAACAAACATGAAATGGAGCTGGCAGGCTCAATAAATTTAAGTGGCAATTTGGTAGTTAATAAATAGCCCAAATGGAAGACGAAGGCTGAAAACTACAAGAAAAAGGAAGAAAGCTAGGGTCCTCTCTGGCCACCAGGCCAGGTAAGTCCCAGGTGTAACTCAGAGACAGCCTTGCTCTCTTCTTTTAGCACAAATAGCCTCAGAAACAGCCAGGGTGAATCCAGCAGCTGTCCATCCCCAAAAGAGGTGCTTTCCTCACCCCTGAGGAGAGGATGCATGCAAACTGAATTCCCTCCAGTGGAGTGTGTAGCAAATCTCCCCTCTCGTACCCCAGGGTACAGCAGACATGGCAGAAACACGCAGCTCTGTGAGGAGCAACTATTCATAAACTCCATATACTGAGTTATCAAATAATTCCCTGTATTTGATTTAGAACTTTCTCCTCCAATTTCACCTAACTTGTTTTTTATTTCATGTCACATAGGATTTTTGAATACATAACACAGGGAACTTTTAATACATAGGGAAGACAAGGAAACGCTTCAGGTTGAATTGGTCTCTATAAAGATTTTATAAAAAAACCCAGCAGAAACACACAAGTACTGAACATGGACTCAGCTTTAAATATATGAGCACTGGCTCTTGTAATCAGTAGTTGAAGTACATAAGCAGTCTGGTGGAGTCACAAGTGGCTTCACAGGCTTGAACTTCAACGTAAGCTTTAGATGCCGTAATTGATTGCAGCTATCAAGTACAGCACTTTGAAGAACTAAATAAGCATTTCGTAGTGCAAAGCCCACTAAGCTTTTTTCAAAGACCACTTAATTCAAGCAGGGTCTAGATCAAATTCAGATTACTGAAATGATATGTCAACTATTTAAGTATATTAATATTTTTAATAACTATTTAACCTCATTAATACTATCAAAAGAACAAATAAAAAATTATTAGACAATATTTAACATGTTTAATTTTAAATCTGAAAGACACTGCAGAGTATGTGTTATGTATTTTCTAGGCAGCACATCATCTCTTGCCATCTTCTTATAAATAGATTTTGGATTATTTTCTTATCCTCTATTTTACAGACTGTGTTCTGCCTACTAAATCTGAGCAAGTCCTCCTTTTCTGCCATAGCAGAAGTGCAAAATCTTCCAATACTTTGAAGTTATTACTCTTTCACTGTCAACATGATCTGCATCAAAATTGCACTTCTAAATAAAATCACCTTCAATTTTTTTTTACTATGTCTTACATTTAAAGAACTCCAGTCACACCAAAGCTTATCTGTAGTGTGTATAAATAACACTATTATAGTTGGCTCAAACATGTTGGGAGACAAAAACCAAGTGAAAAAAGAATTTAATGACAGAGAGTAGCACTGAAGTACTTTTGATCAAGAGGTATTTCAAATAAATTTATATACACACTCTAAGAATCACTTCATCCAATAATAATATAGGCAAGTTTTTACAAGTATTTCCTTCTTTCTGCTTTTAGGGGGTAGGCATTAAATAAGAAAGGAACTTTTGTGTATTTACTAGCTCAGCTTTCTCTTCTACACACTGAAAAAGCTCAGATGCAGAGACATCTTATAACTGAGTAACTAGAAAGAATATCCTCACAAGCTTTTCACAACTGAGCCACGTAACTCCTGTTGTTTCAGTGTGGCCATTTAGATACATACCATTGAAGCAGCACATATTTAATCTGCACACTCTGGAAGTTATTGCTTAAGTTTGCATAATGTCATAATATTTGCTTTTCCCCTGAAATACTAGATTTTTAACACATTTCTCGCTGCTTATACTTTGCAAGGAACACCAAATGGACATATACAGTTACAACACGTACTTGTATTTTTCAAAGAAAAAGGCAAAAACATTTTAAAAACCACTGCAATTTAACTTATATAACTGGAATATATTGTTAGCAGTACAGATTATTTAGTATATGTTTTTATATAAGGCTATATACAGGTACATAAAAGAGATCTATGGTGAGTCCTAATATGTTAACATATTTTAGTGTATTTCATATCGTCATACATTTGGTACATACCACATTATATGTGTTTTCCAGGTCCTGAAGTTCATTAAAAAGCCATTTAATAAGAAGCAATTCCTCTAATGATAAAAATTTTAAAAGGACAGTAATTAAATCTGTCCTTTGCTGCAGATTTCCAACTTACTTACTATTAATTCTGAGCATGATGAGAACAATTAATACTGAAGGACAAAGCATACGTTTTTAGCTGCTTAAAAGTAACCTCACTTTCATTTCATTTATATTGATGTTGATTCGTGACATCAATGAAACAGTTGTTCAACACAAAATCAGAGGGGCACAGGATGAGGAATCCATCTGTACCATTTCTGTGCAATAAATGTATCAGGCAAGTAAACTGAGGTCCTTGGGGAGACAGCAAATATTTTACCAGACCTGCGCCAAACTGATAAATGCACTTAGATACAAAAGAGGGAGGAGTCTTAATTTAGGTGTTCTCTCAAAGACACAAGCACTTTCCTAATAAACAATACCTGGAAAGCTGCTGAAATCTTGAACAAATTCTGATACAGCTTGTTTACTAGCGACATAAAAGTGAAAAAGGAAAATTAATAAGTGATGCCAGGTTGTGGGGGCTGCTGTTCTCAGAGATATCCCCTTGCTCACAGAGGCCAGAGCCATCAGGCCATGTCTGCTCTGTGCCGCGGCACACAGAAGGTTGGCTGGTACCGTGTGAAGTGTTTAAGGGTATTAGTGTGAAGAGCAACCCTGCACTGATTTAATTCACTACAGCAATCAAGTGCAGTGTTTATAAGTAATTTTATGATAAATTAAAATCCATTTTTTGAGGGCAGTGCAAAGATGCAAATAATAACGCATTAAAAATGTTTTCAGGCAATATATTTTCTCTTTAACCCTCACTCTTCTATAAGTATCTCCGCTTAAAAAGACTATTAGCCTTTCTTCTCAAATATCATTGGCCTGGCTTAAGAGTGGCTGCAAGAGAATTCACAGTCTAGATAACAGTCAAGCCCTTGAGTATAATAAAATGTAAAATATAAAATTAATTGCTCCATAAAATACAGTAGTACATTCCTGTATTTGGCACTTCTTCTATAGTTTCAACATACATGGTGTTACAACTGCCAGGACAAAATGATCTCATTTTAAGAGGCAAAATATGTGACAAATAAAATGCTTTCATTTATAAAACCATTAATAAGGTAAGATTGCCAAGTATTGTTATAGCATTGGTGATACAACCTCATCTTAAACTGGCAGTCTGACCTCATTTTCTTAGATTGGGAAATCAAGCTGAGCAGACAGGAGGTAGGGACTTCAAAAACAATTTATGTAGTTTTTGATTACAAATATAGTTAGACATGATCTTTCAGGGAAGAATCTAGAAATACCAAAAATCCTGGAGTTACTCAGAGACTAAAGCAGGAGTCAAAGTGTGGACAAAGCAACTTGCAAATCATTCATCAGTTAAAACCTATAGAAGGTGAAAGTATATGGGAGTGGCCTGTGCAGGAGTCTGAGCTGACAGTGAACTATTCCTCGATCTCTGGATAAATCGTCAGGCAGCAACATCAGCTGCAGCCCCCCCAGCCTGGGTACAGCGTTGTCTACACCCAGAGTGGCTGGTTTCACCTTAGCTGACGTACCTGCCCACAGGTCAGAGTAACACAGCAGTCAGTCTCCAACCTCAGTACCAACAACATGTCCCACTGACAGAAACGTTCTTGAAATTCCATTGGAAAAGCAAATGACAAACTCCCAGATACAACAACAACAGAAAACACTTAGATGAAATGAAACCCAAACTACTAAATAAAACACAAGGACACAAATGGAAAAATCACGCACAGGTCCTTTCTAGAATCAGCTCAGTAAGCATATACATTCATTACACTTAGCTTCTCTTTGAAAAAAACACTTAAAACCAAATCAAAACACGTACAAATTATTTGTGCTTACTTACTCCAAAACTGTATGTTTTCCACATGTGCGAAGTGTCCGGTTCTTCACATTCACAAAAAAATGCCAAAGACAAATTTTTCCAAGCCACATGCATAACAATAGGCTTGGTTCAACAAGACACCAGTCATCCAAGAAGAAATATATATGCCCTCTTATACTACCATCAGGTCTATACATCAGACAGAGAAGTTTATAGTCTGAGGAGATGGGTAAGCTGACATCTCCCATGTATCACAGCACAAGCAGAAGAAACCTGGGGAAGTTTAAACTCTTGGAACTTCGCAGGCCTGGGAAGTTTAACTGTCTGATGCTCTGACGCATGCTGCTGATGTCTCTTTCAGCAGAGCCTCTCTAGCAACCTCTGAGAGCATGGTCACAAGAGACTGCAAATACAGCATTTTTCATAGGCTTTAGATAGATGGATTTGTAAACTATGTGAGACAGTGTGATCAAATGGCTATATTGAAAGCATAAATCTACTTCCAGTCCTGTTCCTATCATATTTGTGTAAATCAAGAACCTGGAAAGTAAATCTGGTGTGGAAATCATGATTTTTGGGGGTTTATTAGCAGATATTAGGTGTTTCAAACTTGTTCTCTGGTTTGTTGATAAGCCTTTTTACAAACAAAAGACCATGTATCTTAAGGCTAGCTATTTCTTAGTAAAATGAGAGCTAATATTCAGCAGGTTTTTAAAGGCCAAACAGTTATCCAGTTAAATCACCCATATATCTTCAATGATGTATTTATTAGTTTTAATATCTCCTGGTCAAGGGACAGAAAGAAAAAGTTGCAGAGATTTTATTGGTAAGGATTTAGTTCAAATAATGTCCAACCCATTTCCTGTTATTTTCTTCTGTCAGAAAACATCTATGGAATACACCTTTGGAGTCCAATTAAAAAAAAAAAACAACTCAATTTCTATTTTATTAGCCCTGAACTATTCTGCAAGAAATATTTCCATGCCTGAATAAATGTTTCCAAAGAACTACTTTTGACAAATCTCTAGTCAGACTTTCTTCATATGGAAAGAGGGGAGAGAATAAAAGATTGCCAGATTATTTCCTAAGAAATATTCCACTGACCCCAGCTGGCATAATTTCAAATACAGTTTGCTGCTGGCTTACTTGTCGTGTTACAATGTCTCCAACTGTTGAGTCTTTCACTGAAAGAAGTAGATGGAAAAGCTATAAAATTAGTACTTTTATTTTTTTGGTAGGATTCTAGAAAGGTACAGCAACATTTCATTTTTAAAATTATTTCTTTACATGAGGGTGATAATTCTGCTCTTAATATAATTTGATAATACAGGTTATACATATAACCCACCTACAGAGAATTACAAAAGTGCATAAGGATTCCAAGATATCTCTGGAGATATTAGAGTTAAGCCTAAAGTGGCACAAGACCTGTATCAGCCAGATTTTTGAAAGGCCTAAGGCAAAAGTTTCAACTTTTCACCATCTACCTCTGGATGCAAGGAAAAGCAATTCCCACTGAAACACTTCAAGATGAGCCAAAAGAGTTCAGCAAGTAAAACGTGCTTTAAGTAAAAGGCTTTAAAAAAAAAAAAAAAAAAAGACTAAAGACTCTAAGGAGTAATTTAACTGAAATTCTAGAAAGTTTAAAAATACCTGCTATCATCCAAGTATGGGCACCAAGTGTGTTTTAAGACTGCCACAGATTTTTGTGTTACCTGGGAGCCCCCTGCTGGGACTGTCGTGAGAAAACAAGAGTAGGGTTTTGTTTTGAAGGTATGTCACAGATGTTTCATTAATATTTAATTATGCTACATATGGTATATTAATCCAAGCTTATTTAATTTCTCATAAGCAAATCACTAAAAAGGAGAACTCCACACAGCAGATGCATATGCTTAGTATTAGTTAAATACTCAAAATACTTTAAAATATTCCTTATTCTGGGAATTCATGATGATGATTCAAATGGATAGCCTATCTGCTAAATATAAGGGATCCAAATTGATGGATGATCTGTGTGGTTATCATTAAAGAAGATATAAACAGAATTGGGTTTATTCAGTTTGATTAAGACATTCAACAACAACAAAAGCAAAAAAGCAAGCCCAAATCAAAAGACATTTCAGGACTGCAAGAAGAGTAAAATTCCAAAAATAATAGTTGTCTTTCATGGAAGAATATTATTTTCATTGCACCACTTGATTTAACTGAAATAATATGGAAAAGTCTTCAGGCACACAAGCTCCTCTTTAGGTCTAACCAAACCAACAAATTTCAGGCTAAGTACATGTTAGAACAATTGCTGTAACTCACAGATCATCTCACTCACATCTCAACTCACAACTCACAGAAAGAAAAGTATTTTCTTTCCTGAAAAACTGATGTAAAATATTTCAACCCATACTGTAGTCACTACCTCCTCCATTCTGCCAGGTACAGCCGTTTAGAGCTCTGTGCAGTTAAACTGCCTGGGTTATAAACAGCAGCCACTTCCCACGAGTATTTTGTACCCATATAATTTCACTCGTCTGGTTGTGAATGATACAGACATAAAGCTTAGTTTCCAGATTAATCTTTGAGGATATTTTGTAGGTCTCCCTATAAGCTGGAAATGTTTTCTCAATGGCAATGGAAGTTTCTGTCTTTTGTGAGCATTGAGGTGATGGCTGTTTGATATGTATGTATGAGCTTTCACTCACTAGTGATCTTTTATTCCATTTTTAATTCCTTTTTTCTGTTATTTCCTAATGGCAAAATGTCAGGCTTATGTTTAAGATGCCAGTGAAAATATCAAAGCATTTTCTTGAAAAAAAAATCAAAGGCTTGCATGCTCACAAGATTATAAGTAAATCTGCCTGAATACTGCAGAGCGCTGTTCAGGATTTTTTGCTTTCATGGGGAATAACTCAATATTCTGCTATACTCAGTCACCTGTAGGAAATTTTATCAGTATAAGCAAATTATTTGCTAAATTGAAGAGCTGTTAGCATACTCAAAGAGATAGTCCTGGCCATAGCAAGAGGAGTTTAAAGATCAAAGGGAAAAACTTATCGCAGTTCTTCTCACTATGCCAGGTATGCACTTTGTGTAAAGGTAACAAGAGGTGAAAAGTATATGTAAATATTTTTTCCTTCCAAAGGAACTTTAAATTAGATACAGGAAGAATGTATGAAACTAGTAGAAGATGCAATATATGAACTTTAAAATATAACATTTACAAACCCATTTTTAAACCCTTCTCCTCTAAAGGTTTCAAACTCCATCCTTCGATACAAAAATAAAGTGTCCATTGAAGGAAGAGAAATCATTCTGTGAAACCACTGGACACTAAACCTTAGCAATAATATGTTATTTAGCT
Source organism: Cnemophilus loriae (assembly GCA_013397755.1). Classification (NCBI taxonomy): domain Eukaryota; kingdom Metazoa; phylum Chordata; class Aves; order Passeriformes; family Corvidae; genus Cnemophilus; species Cnemophilus loriae. Next base: position 576,496 of record VZTF01007526.1, read on the forward strand.
ACTAGACATGAGAATAATAGCAAATAGCAAAAAATTATACAGGATCTTAAGTAGAAGGATGAGAGTTTCAAAACCCTACAGGTTGACACAAAGTCTTACATACTTTTCTGCATTTTTATTAGTTTATCTTGATGAAAGAATGCCCATGTAATTTATTATGACTTACATCATCAAAACAGTTCAGGGAAGAACTTCTGAACTATGAAATTCAACAGAAAATACGACAAAGTAATTGAGTAGCAATGCCTTGCTATATTTCCCTCTTGTCCTGTGAGAAAAAAAAAAAAAACAAGTCAAATTACCCAACTACCTGTTGGGACTCAAGAAGCCATGCAACACAGAAAGGTTATGATGAAACAACACAAAATGAGAATTAAACACCAAAAACAACCTGTTTTTATCTGAAAATTCTCCTTAACTACTCAGACAACATAAGCAGAAAAGTTGGTCTGTTTTATAAGTTTCAGTGTTAATTCAGTATTTTAGCATTATGGTAAAGAGCATCTCTGTCATCTAAGGAGATTTTTATTTGTTCTGTCCTTACGAGCATTGCATAAATAAAGGCACGGTAGCATTAGAAGGAGTCTATTGTACTGTGCTCTTAAAGCTAAAGCTAGAAGAAGCAGGCACAACAGCAGATACTGACTGTGAGGAATTACACATCAACTACTTGTAGAAATTGAATGCAAACGTGTTGCTAGGAGAGAACAAAAGCCTGCAGAGTCCGAGCCTGCAGAATATTAAAGATCACAGAATCACAGAATATTCTGAGTTGGAAGGGACCCACAATGATCATCAAAGTCCAGCTCCTGGCCCTGCACAGGACATCCCCAAGAATCACATCATGTGCCAGAGAGCACTGTCCAAATGCTTCTTGAACTCTCTCAGGCTTGGTGCTCTGAGATTACTCAAGGCAGGAGGAAAAAGGTGAAAAGAAGGCCTGATACAGGTCAACACCAAAGCCTGAGCCAGGAAACACTCAAAAATACATAATTATCTGTCCTGATACTTGCTTAGGAAAACAAGCCTTGTCCTCATTCTACTCATGGCTTTGGTACATACAACGTGCTCATTTTCTTTCTTTCTTTCATCAAGGCTTTGATGCTCTCAGCCCGAAGAGCCAATAGAAGAGCCATCCCCACATTGCTCACTTTTCACCAGTCTGTGCAACCTTCCCGGACGTGCCTGTGCCACCATTCAAACACAGCTAACCTTCCCGATTTTAGTGAAAAATCAAAGTGTTCTTTAGCCAGCCTTTCTCTGATGGTACTCTAAATGCAGCTAATTAATGTGGGAAAAATTAATGTGTGAAAAAGTACCAAGATATTCCATTCGTACCTTTTCTTGGATTTCAGATACTAAAACCTGCCAGCCCTATAAGTTGCTAGGTATTAAAAAGTATGACTGTACTGCATAACAAGGCACAGAGTGGGCTACCTGAACTAATTTAAGTACTTGGCTGGACCACTAACTCTCCTGCTTTAACTGACCCACCTTTCCGGCTGTCCTGTATTCCATCCATTTGAAAAGTATTCTGTCACAAGAAGAGATCAGAATGCCTGGTGGATTCTGAGTAGAACCGGGAAATCCTTTCATTAAACTTTTAAAACCAATGTACATGCTTTGAAATTGAAATTAAAAAAAAAAAGAAAAGCAAAAAGAAGCTAACAGACAAAATAAGGTCTTCCAAGATATTGTGGGGAAAGCATTTATACGTGTGCAGTATCTATAGAACATACTCATTTCTTTATATTGAAATATATATTTTTTTTTTAATTCCCAAATAATATGTATTTAATTCCTGAAATCACGCTGTTTATAACAAGTCTGCCTGCTCTATTACTGAGGGATGTTCAGGTTGCAGAGGAGTAGTGACAGATGTTCTGCATTCAACATGCTACTCAATTGTATATCAGTCTGTTGGATCTCTGGTGCACACAGCACTCAGTGAATAAGAAAGAGCACCAAGTATCATTGTGTAGAACAGAAATTATATTTTTGATATAAAGAATATCTAAAACCAAATAAACCAGTATGAAGCATCAACACTAGAGTAAGGTATTCTTACCTCTCTAAATACAAATAAGGTTAAATGAATAAATAAGAATATTCTACTCTAGAACCACTTAAAATTTTTGCATCTTTTTCTTCCTCATAAGACAGTTTTGGTATACAGAGCTGCTACCCACCTTGTAAAACAGCTACCACTACTGAAAGACAAAAACAGTGAAAATATTGCCCCCTCAAAACATCCAGTTACAAAATGTTCACCCCCTACCCATTCAAAGTTATCAATACTGCTTTAGGTAACAGACTTTTTAGCATAAAAATATCTCATGGGCACAAACAACGATTTTCTTTTCAAGGTTGTGAGCAACTCAGATGAAATCTGTATATGATTCATCAGTGTTGGCAGTCAGGAGAAACTGAATGCTCCAAGTACAAATGAGCAACTCACTCTCTAGGGCTCACTCTCTTCTCTATCTTATGCAGGCCCAGCTGAAGAACTGAGTTAAAAGGACAAGCTCGTATAATTCACACAGAGAAGCCCACATATGTATATTTTTATATATATATTATCTCCTAATCCATGCTGTGCTGAAGTTAACCATCACCATTTCCCTGCTAGAGATTACAGCTCTCTCATGGATGCTAATGAAGGTTGCTTTGGTGAACACTTTCTAATCTATTTCAGTCACTTGAAATAGGTACCTTATCTTAATAGTTATAGTTACCTTATTATACTACCTATATTATAGTAGTTGCCTTACCCAATTTAACTTCCAATCAACAAAGATTCACAAAGACTATTCAAGGTATTGTCACATCAGTAGCTCTGCTGGTAGACAATAATGCATTTTAGTTTCCATGGTAAGGAGAAAATTAGAGGGTGAGAGTCTCTTCATGGAGGGCTGCTGCACCTGGGAAAGGAAGTACTGCTTAACAAGGACAGGGAATTGTTTTCAGCCAGCAAAAGAAGTACTGACAGGAGATGTACTTGTCCAGAAAGAAGTAAACAACAGTAGGGAAAAGTGCTGTGTAAGCCACTGGACAGTATTTCCCAGAGGCAAAGGGATACACACCATAAATCAATCCATGCTCCAAATTAGAGTGACCTCTCAGAAAAACATGGTTCCCCAAAAAATTCCTGTTTTTTAATTTGCCCTGCTATTCACAGAACACATGATCAGGTTGTGAAAGAAATGTCATGAGGCAGTACTTGCAGTAGTGTGAATGATGACTCAAAGGTCCTTCACTTCCCACTGTATCTTAACTCCTGTTTTCTAATTAAAATGAATGTCAGGGTACAATTTTTGTTTCTGTAATGTTTTAACTGACTCAATGGCACAATTCATAGTGAAAAATATGGCATAAGAACAACAAAAAAGCTGTACTAGAATAACAGAAACACCCCACTGTCCCAGCTGTACTTCAGTGTTACAGTTAATTTATGCTCATTCAAAAAGTTCTGAGGATTAATAAGATGTTGCAACTAGAAATGTCTTTGAAGTAATATATGCTTTAAACTGGTTCACTCTCACAGAATCAGACTTGGGACAAATGCAATGAAAACATTATTTCTTCTCTGATTTATCTTATTTGCCCACTACAATCCATTGACAGGGCATGATCATCAATCAGTTTTCTACACAAAAATCACATCATCATTCCTCCCAAGTCAAGGTTGTGCAAAAAAGCAATCTAATATCTTTCACGCTTTACACTGCCAGCAGAATCAATATTTTGGCAAAACCAAAAATTCTCTCACGGAAGTCCTCGTGAAAGGTTTTCATTTAACTTTCAGTTCTCCAAAGGAATTAGTCACCACACATGGTAGATTAACTGCACTAGCTCAGCTTCCTCAGATGCACTCAGGTTTCCTCACGTTACATGGATCAAGACATAATTATGCTGCCAGCTTTGCTGACTGGAATTATTAGTTTTCATATTCAACTACCTGTCTGGAACAAATGAGGTGTACTTACTGTCTGGACAGGATGGGAGAACATAGGTAAACAGTGAATACCAGAGACCTGAGAAAAGCCTCAGAAATCAATCATACTTTGTGTTAAGACTTGCTTGACTGGTCTGTAAAGGCTTGATAATCTAAGAACTCTTTAAGTGACAAAAGCATATTTTAATGAGTATTAGGTCTTAGAGTCAGTTACGAACAAAGCAGTGTCATACCATAAGATGCCGTTTACTGCTGCTCTCTTTCCTAGGTAATACACATCATTTATAGATTTCATAGATGAGCTCATTATAAAGAAGTGTAGCCATATAAATAACTATAGATTCAAGTGGAAGCCCTTTTTCCTTTGCCTTAGGGTTCTTTCTGCCTCTTAATTTTCTTTCTCTTCTCTACAGGAAGCCTATAGAAAATGCTGCCTTCCTCTTCCTTCTCTGTTGCACTCTCCTAGGAGCAAGGGGTGTAGTTTCAAATGATATTCAACATAAAGTCCTAAAAATCTCGAGTCAAAATTTTCTGCAATTCATTAGTTACTAGTTTCCTCTTTGGTATAGCTAAAAAAAGAAGCAGGGCTCACCTACCATCAACAAAACTCCAAGCAGTTCACATCCTATACAGATACTTAGCCTGATCAGGCATCTGTTTCCAAAAACAAACAAAAAAAAAAAGAAAAACAAACAAACAAAACCAAACAAAAAAACCCCCAAACAACCACAAAAACAAAAACAACAAAAAAAGCCACAACAAACAGATTAAAAAAAGAACCGCCAGCAGTCTGGTCCCTGAAACAACCAGTTGTTTTGACCAAGCACATCCTGAAGCCTTCCAAATCAGGCTGCATGTAAAAGATGTTGTCTTGTTTCCACTTCTGCCAAAGGGGGGACAGCTGAACGTGTGCATGTCTTTCTTTCACACACAATAAGTATGCTGGTGTCTAATTTCGTTTAATTTTGAAATAAGCAACAGCAAAACAAGCAAGCCAAAAGGTGACCATACCAGATGACACTAACATCACTGCTGCCATCTAGCAGACCTCTATTCTCTCCTGAGCAGGATGTTTCAGTCAGTGGATAGTATCTGCGCCTTGCATTTAGTCACTTTTAGAAGGTTTGCATAGAGACATTGAAAAAGTTACAGATTTATCACTTTTTTTTTTTATTCAAACCAGATTGAAAACCAGTTACCTGACTTTATTTCTCTCTTGGATCTACCTTTATGCTAGGCACTTCCCATCTGGCACACTCTTTATCTTGCAACATACTTGCACTGTCAAACTAAATTACTATTTGCAGTAAATTTCAGCTCCAACTCTAAGGCACTTTTTATTGAAGTATCTTGTTTGCCCTGGTATGGTTATAGTCCTCTTGGGATTTATGTTATAAAATTTATGTTCACGTGTTTATAGCTGTGCAGTAAAAATTCTCATTGCACTGAGATTTGGCTTGCAAGCATCAAATACAGAGCTTTTTTTTAATACTTAAAAGGTTACATTGCAAAATTTTAGTGATTTTTTTTATTATTATTTCTTGATATTTGCAAGCATCTTCATTTCTTCCACCATTCATCTTCACTCTACTCTGAATTATTTCTGATGCACTGCATTGAACAGAATAAAGGTCTTACATTATCTTTAAAAAGCGCATATCTGGCTTCAGGTTTTGATTTTAGAAGGTTCTAATTCAGTCAGAGCAACATGTTTCCTCACAGGCCGTTTATCTCGCCACCTGTCTCGTCATCTCCTCCACAAATGAGCTCTAATTTTCCCATTGCCTCCTATTGCCACCGCTACGCTGGAGCTTCAGACTCTCCCCTTGGGAAAGGCAGAAGCCAGCGAGTCAGATTGTCTGCATTTCGGGTAATTTCCTCACCCCATCCTACTTTGTGATAGTATTATGTAACTATTTAGCTATGGAACTATGTAGCTGTTCTCTGAGGCAGAGTTCTGGCAGCTGAAAGTCAGACTATTCATCAAGAGTTTAAGCAAAATAATGATGATTAATTTACTGACAATTACTTTTGAGTGCCAAGGTAAATCTGCCAAGACAACTGAAGTGTGATGTCCCCTTCCTCAAAATATTTTCATGCCCACAGCGCTGTAATTGAAAATTATGTAACCTTTGAGACACTCCTACTTTGCACTGACTGTAGAAGTCAATGTTTTCTATGAAAAAAAAATAGGGAAAAAAAGGTGATCTACAACTCCGGTGCACACCTTTTTAAACAACTGCCAAGCAGGACATGAAATACAAAAGCATAGTGTTCCCATAAGCATTCAGCAACACCTGCTTAACACACCTGATAATATCTATTTGCATTCAGAAGAGAGGTTAAAGGTGGGAATGATACCATCAGCTTACATTTTACAACAGAGATCAAAGGGGCAGAGAATTCTGCTTGAAGACATCACTTGCCTCAGGCAGTTCTTAGGCAGTATTGTCCCATAGATCACAACACTATTATCACAAGGTGCTGCATCTGACAGCCTTCATCACAAAACCCATTAAGCTTCAAGGGCTGCAAGAGGTTTCTGAACCTGGAATACTTAAAGGAAGATCAGCAGTGACCTTTTCCAGTAAACAACCCTTCATCACTGAAACAAACAAAACAACAACAACAAAACAGCAAAGGAAGTAAATACAACCTGTAAGAGGAGGGAAAAAAATAAACAGCAAATGGGTAACAGGTTTCAAATTGACAGTCAGTTCAGTCTGGCAGAAGAGCATTTGACCATTGCATAGCTTTGCAGGCACGAAACAGATGTGATAAACTAGTGCCTGGGTTATGTTAAAGAAAGTATTCTTTAATGGAAGCAAACTGAAGTGACCACAACAGCAAGACTAGGCACATGCTTACTCCAATCAGCACATCCCGCATCAGCCCGAGTAACTGTTTGGGCATATAAAGACAGAGTCACAAACCGTTCTTTCTCTCTTCGATGAATGTCACACTGTGCTCAGTGGCTTGTCCCTGCCTGAGACTGAATGTATACCACAGGATTAGGCTCTGCTGATGAGATAGACAGGGAACATTATTTAAGAGTAGAGTTTAGACTCTTCCAGGACTTCTGTCCGAGACAAAGCTCAAGCAGCTTACCAGCAATGAGCTGACCATGGCAATTCACTGGTGGTGAATATTTCCACTGACATGGGAATAACTTGACAAAATTCATTGTGTGGCAGCACTGCCTTCATTAGTTCTTCATCATCATTACTCTCTTCAGAGATGGTGCCATCTAACCATCTTTAGGGCCCAACAGTGGGTCCAACCAAGGAACTGATTCAAGAACAACAGTCAATTCAGGCAAATTCTGCCTCATTTGTCTTGGCAGCTGCTGAGTTGATATAACCAGGGAGAAATAAGAATGAGATAAGGAGTGTCTCAGAGGACCTACAGGACAACACAGCAGCCCAGGCAGACAACTCAGTTGCTTTTGGGGAGAAAAACATATGTGAATGGAAAGAGCAATAGGAACAGTCATGTTTTCATGAAGTTGTTCTTTTTTTTAACATTCTTATTTCACGCCAATGCAGTTGATTGATTTGACACCCTGCAGATTAACTTTTCATGCCTGTCTTTTGCTTGAAAACAGACATTTATATTTACACCTCAGAGAAAACCAGCTATTCCTCCTCTACATTTGACAAGTCTATTCACTCTCAGGAATGTTACTAGCTACACAGGGATAGACAAATTCAGAATGACTCCTCCAAGTCTCAGCACAAATCCATGACCATTACTATGCTACAGCACTAGTCAGTGCTACTATTAGTTATTTCTTCTTCTAGTGTTTTTCAATAGTTTGTTGTGGTTCTGGGGAGTGGGGGGGATGTTGTTGCTGGCCTGTGCAACTCTTTTTACCGTAAAAGCAATGTTTCAGCCCTTGAAAGATATTGCAAAATTTCACCAGGTGTCCTTTTCTGGCTGAAGCTATACTAGCTCAAGACCTTGATACCGGAGGCAACCAGCATTACTGCTGAGCTGCTCACATTTCATTCAAGGTTCAATGTGGGCACCTAAAGGGACAGACTGGGAGGAAAGAAACATAATGTTGGGGAGGAGGAGGCTGTAGCATTGCAGGCCAGTGGGAACCGTAGCCAGAACATGCAGGCTATCCCTGAGACACCTTTCCCCACCACCACTGTCCTCAAGCAGTGGAAGAGATGGCTTTGGAGACACACTTGGTTATTGCATTGAAGGAAGGTCAGCCGGTGCACGACCAGAGGCATAGTAGGTTATGGTGACCAATCACTGTAGCACCACTGCTGGCTGGGCACTTCTGCCTAAAATAATCATGACAGAGTTCTAATAAAGTCTTGTGAGAAAGAATTGACCTAATGTTTATTTATCTGCAGTGTGTTAAATCCACATCCCTCTGCTTAATCCAAAATATACATCGCATCTTTATTTACACACATACATAAACATATGCATACATACATATATAGATATACTCCGTTTTCAGAAAGGCACACCACAGGATTTCCATATTTAAAAAGCATTTTCACATCTTTGTGAATTTTAATCAATTTTGGATTTTTTTTTCTCAACAAGAAACAAAGATGAAGGAGAGCCAAAGCAAGCAAACACTGACAAGTTCAGGGTATTGATAAAATACAATAGAAAGCCCATAGCCTGATCCATTTTTCCTCGCCTTTTCTTTGTGCAACTTAAATAGAACAGGCAACTTTATCCAGTATTATAGAGGTTGTTGGGCCCTTCTCATGCTAGACCTTGTGCTCATCTGTGTACAGCGTTAACTCTTTGAGCTGTGTATTTGTCTTTACACAGCTTCCTCAAGATCCTTTTTATTTTGTCATGATTACTCAACTCTACTCTTTCTCTGAGCAAGATTAAAAGGAAATGTGTATTGTACTTTGTAAGCTAAATCATACAAAAGCTTTCCTTTTAAACTTGAGTGTTATCTCAAAGTATGCAGTCTACAGCAGTGACCTAGCGTTGTTGTCACTCTAGAGTCACAAATATATGTCCTGCTGGTAAAATCAGCTAAACTATAATAGTTTTCCAATTAAAAAAAAAAAATGTTTCCACATGCTAATGTATTCATATCTAAAACTAAGGACTCAATATTGCAAATTTTGGCTTAGGACCCAATATTGCAAATTTTCTCTCAGCTTCTAATGAGATCTGTGAAAGCATTATTATTTAACCACCTTTTGGCCCTTGCCAATTTTACTAATACTCATAACTTCTTTTTTTAATAGAATTTAATAGACCTTAATGGAACTTGACCAGACAAGCAACACACAGACTGCTGAACACAGATTTCCCAAATGCACACAACATTATATAAAATACCTAATACCAAACCAATAATGCTGATGCTCGATGTACACCCTACAAGTAGGCTGCTCCAGGCAGTAGAAGTTGTGCATGTTTGCAGGTGCAGAGGTGACAATTCTCCCAGGGTCAAGCACTCAGGCTGTGCTTGGAAATGTACAGTGTCAGCATGTAGGATAACTGTAAACCTTGTACATGGCCTGGACAGAGAAAAAAATTGCAGATTAAATGTACTTTTTTTCTGCCTTCCGCTATTCCTTCAATAACTGTCTTTACATCCCACTAAATCTTAAACATCAAGATTCTTCCAGGTTTCAGAAAAATTAAACCAATTACACCAGGGATACAGGTCTGAGTTCTGATGTTGCACTGGGACTAAGTTCCCTGTTACCACTGAAGTTAAATTAAGACTGATTTAATAAAAGCAATTTTTTACTTGGAATATGAAAGTCTACTTCCAGCATGTACTAGAGCCCTAGCTCTGCAGTGGTTAAGAGAAGCATACTTATTCTTTATTTGATTTGAAGATTTTATTTAGCTTTTAAGGAAAAAAAATTAGTCCATCCCAGTTCATATCTTCATGTACATTTATAACTTATGCTCTGTCGACTGACAGAAAAAGAACAAACATATTAAAATTTGATACCTGCCCTCCAAATGAAGGAAACATTTAACGATAGAATTTGCATTGTTTAGCTCTGATCATCTTCACATTTAGTTGTTATTGCTGTGTTAAATATTGTGTCTATTTCTTGTCCAAGAATTGAGGATCAGCTTTTTGACAGCATATTGAGGAAATGATCTAAGTACTGAACCATAAATCCACTTCCTGTATTCATTCTGAACTTACTTTAATGGCTCATTGATGATATAACTCAAAATATTATTAATCTTTACCATTTGTTCCTAAAAAACCTGCTGCCCTGCAGGGAAATCTCTGACAGTATTACTTAAGGAAGTCAGTTTTGCAAATAATGGACATCAGGGGGTTTTTTTCATATAACTTTTAGCAAAAAATGACTATACAGTAAGAATATGATATTCAGAGAGTAAGGCATCAAAGTAAAAGCTAAGCAGTGGATCAAATAACGTGAACCCCAAGCCACAGTTTCAAAAAAATAAATCAGTTGATTTTGCTTTTATGCAAATACTATTTATCTTGCCTGTTGGCAGTTCAGACTTCATTCCATCTCAGAATGTCTGAGTAGTGACATGAGTGAAGTTAAGTAGCATAATGATATATCTCCACCTAACTGCTTGTCTTCTTTGCATAATCCCATTTTTAGCATTTGTATCTAAATGAACCTAAAGAATGTAAGGACAGTAGAATGAAAGACACTGTACAAACAAAATAAATTAGCCCCAACACCCGAAGTTAAAATGTATTACAAGAATGGAAAGCCTGGAAGAAACATATCTTATTTTGAGATATAAATAGTTCTGCTTCAAGTGTAGGATTAATACTCCACTGAAACATTTACAGAGCCTCATGATATTCTGCCATTGCCACAAACTGCTTGTGCCGAGGGACTTTCAGGTCTAATCCTCTTGAACACAGATTTATTGCAGCTTTGCCCTATCTTCAGAATATTGCATTCCACTTCCTGCCATTACACCCCTGTATTCTGCACTTGAATGTCTTTATTTTTAACCTTCTGATGCATATGCAAGCCATCAGTTACTCTCTCCACGCAGACAGAGTGCAACCACTAATAGGTCTGGGATTTTACTCTATTTATAATAAAATATTTGATTTTTTTTCATCAAGACAACAATTACTATGATTGCATCTGGTTTTAATTTATCTGCTTAAAAAAGTTCTGTGGTTATCCAGAGCATAATGCCATTAACAATTTTACACAGCTGAGCTCTATCACGAGTGAGAAACATGCTTGAAAGGCAGATTTACGAACTACAGGTAATGAAGGTTGCTGAATCCCGAAGCACTCCTGCAATTACAATTACAAGTAGCTATTTTCAAGGAAGCCTAAGATTCCCAATAAATTTTAAGCACCTCCAGCTTTGGGAGGGACCATATTGTGTTGGCAGGCTGGTGGAGAAGACAATACAGTTGTCAGAATTACAACGTCAGGGGAAAAAAATATGTAGAACATTTAAATTTCAGATATAAACAATTGCATTAATTACTACTGAACTATCAATTTGCATTGATGATATAAATAATAGCTAATTGCTGTTGCTTATGTAACTTATGTAAAATATACAGAACTGCAGAAGTCAGTAGTACAGATAATCTGCCATTAGGAATAACTGGCCTCTCAAACTCTGGTTATCACAAATGAGTGGTTAAGATGACTCAAAAATCGCTGTCAAATATATTAGCAAAAGCAGGTTTAATATAAATTTGTGAAAGTACAACTTCACAAAGTGCTGTGGAAAGGTTTACTCTGTTACTTACGACATAGGTGAAGCATACAAATGAAAATCAGATTAGAATCAGTTTAGAATGATTTACACAGAGACCAGGAAGAAAAAAGTGTAAGGGTGCAGAAGAGGGTGCATGACTTAATTATAGATCCAAGATGGCAACATTCATGCTATACTTGCTATAGTGTGTTTCAATCACTTCACACACACGAACATGGACAGGCACAATGGCTATGTCTATCTAAATTTACAAAGCTATACCTGTTAAAAATTACCCTCAAATCTAATGAAATACTAATGTTAAATGCCTTGTCATTTCTCTGTGGTTGAGACTTGAGGCTTGTGGAGGGAGTGGGGGTGTTGGTGCAGGTCCCACCATGAGTTTTCAGTGACGGTCCTGCAAGTATAGCAAAGCTCTGAGAGGTGTCCCTCTAAGAGAGAGATGCATCCACTGCAGTCCAGAAGAGCTCAAAGGGCTTCTCTTAGAACAGCTTTTTAGAGGGTCACAAAATGCTTGGCTTTAGTCATTAGTGAGTTTCTATCCTGGCTGTAATCCAAGCTGGTAATTACTGGAGTTCTTAAAAAGGTTGGTTATGTTACTGTTCCACTCAGGCTACATTTCAGGTAAATAATGTTCCAAGGCTGTCAGAGCATGACTGATTATCTCTTTTTCTCCTCCCTGGGGAGACAGCTGAAGTCCCTGGTACAGACAGTGCCACCCCCACCTTGGCCATACAAGAATTTCTGTCACGGTCAAGGTGCACTTCACCACTCAACTCACTGCTCAAAAGCCAAGGCCTAGTGGGAGTTCCTGAGATCATAGAGCAGCCTGAGGGGAGTGTTACCTCACCACCGTGGTTTAGAAAACACTCTGGTTGATAGAGGTGGACTAAATTACCATAAAGGCCGATTTATTAATTGAGAACAAAACATTTCCCTATGAAACCTTTGTTAAAAAGCATTTAACTGTGACTAATGTTAGTATATTGTTATGTGTGGTCTTAAGCATTATTAAGCAGGTGTCTGACAAATGAGTGCCTTCTCAGTGCTTGTCAGTAAGGTATAGTTGGTACATGGCTAATCTAAATGAGGTCCTACCACAGCTGAAGACCTTTTTTATGGCAAATGTGTGTTAAGACACATGCATTTCTATTTAATGTGACAAAATCAGCCTGAATAAAGTATAAATGTACCATTTTCATGGTACTTTACACAGTATTTCAGAGTAGTTTCACGGACTGGTTCTCATTACAGCCCTTGCTAGATGTTCCTTATACTAGATACGACAGATGGATTTTGTAGACTTAGGAAAATTTGAAGCATGTCACAGTAATAAAGCATGTGGCATTTTTTTCCCTTTTAAATTCTGTCAGTTCAGTGACAGAAAGGATTATCATCCCAATACAGCATGTAAGTGTGCTTGACTTTCAGCACATCAAAAGTAAAATCTCAAGATGTGTTCCTCTGGTATTCATTAACATGGAAGTGGAACAACAGGACCAAATCCAGATCATGAAAAGAGGTTATCTGCCTTTCTCTGGTACAAATCATTGGAGAGAGAAGGAGAGAGGCCAATAAAATTTTAAGCCAAGTTTGCCCATTCACAACTTCAAAAGTCTTATAAACATTTAAGAACCCATCTATCACCAAAAAAAACCAAAAAAAAAAAAAAAAAAGCAAATGAAGGTGATATCTCTTTTTTGTGAGTTCGAAAACACTGATCTAATTGTCTTTCTCAAAGGGAGCTTTAAAAGAAGCTAAAATTTGACCCCCATCCTCATGAAGTCATTTAACCTTCCTCCCACACAGTCACAGACTTATCAGCAAATATTTTCTCAGATGCTCTTGTGATTTATGGTCTAACAAGGGAGAGGAATTACCTTGCAAAAAGTCTTAGGCTATGGAGAATATCTTTAGGGACCAAATATCAACTCACATGCCCTATAGAAGAAGTAAGGATCTGAAACATCCAGCCTGCAATCATAGTTACTCTCAACATTCATGAAGTAACCACCATACAATGTTATATTTCACTAGTGTTTGATTGCCTCTTGCCATTTTCAAGAGGTGATGTACAATTATCATAGTTAATGGTACACTGATTATGAAGCCGTAAAAATAATGAATAAGGTATTACCAAGTATTCCACAGCATGAATGAAAATTCACATACCTATCAGACAAAATTAAAACAGCAGTAAGTGACAACGAAATGGAAAAAGAAAGATATTAGCAGTATGAGTTGTAAATAAAACAATTCACTAAACAGTTTGAAGATGTCTGAATTAAGAACATTAAAAATAAGATGTCTAAGTAGAAATCTCACTGAATGTTCTTCAAAACACTGTACACTTTTACACATAAACTTTCGAGTCAAAATCCTTCTCTACGATACTCAGCATATGGTCTTATGCTTTATGCTGTAACCAGTATACTGTGCTGCATAAAATAATCATGCTTTACAAGCTCTATAAAGACAGCATGCCAGGAATCCAAGTGCATACCATTCTGTATTTAAACAAACAGAAAACCCATTATAGAAAATCTTGCCATCTCAAACAAGTAAAATGTAGTTTCAAGTCTCATTTTTTTTTTTCCACCGTCCTCTTACAGGATCACAACAACAGCTGCTTGCATGATGGATCTACGCAGATATCCTCTGGATGAACAAAACTGCACACTAGAAATTGAAAGTTGTAAGTTACTGGAGGGAAAGGGTTGGCTAAATGACAGCTGAGAATTGAACGACATTCACAGGTTAGGCAAAACAGGAGCAAGTTGTTCAAATACTATGTGTTCAGTGAGCTTGCACACTGAACATACTAAATGTATTTCTGTAATACATAAGCCAAAATGTGTTTCATTCACAATATTGGTTGATCCAAGCTTGTAAGATGTCTTTCAAAATCTCTTGTCAAGGAAGGGAGGAGAGTGTTTTTTGAAGATTAGCTCAGAGGACAGCAATCAAGCACTGTCCATCTTCAGTGCCTAATCACTGCTGAACCTGGATTAATTACTTCACCTCAGCACATTCGTCTCTAACATCAAGATTGACATCCGTCCCACATGGTGGTGGCAGGATTGATCAGTTGCAGTTACCAGATAATTTGGAGGTTATAAAAGGGAACGACTTGATCCTTCAGCACCAAGGTTAATGAGAGCTTTGTCATTGTCCTCCATGAGCATAGGAACAAGGCATGCACTTACAAATTTTTGTTATTGTCTCTTTGTATTTTATGATGGTGGCTTTTAGAGAAGTGCCTGGCAAGGTTTTTGAAAAGAATCTTTATTATGCTGGCCATGTAGCTTCCCTTTCCAGTGCTTCCCATCACACTACTGATCTCCCCAGTCACTTTCTGCTAGTTCAAAACTCGGTCCGAGCGTCACAATCCACCACTTTACAGGAACCTAAGAAGTTGCTTTTTAAGATGCATGGTTGTCATCCCATACTTGGGCTTTGCAGTCCCCTGCCTTTTTTTGGCACAAAACAGTTTTCTTGCTTGCTGCTGCTTGGCTCATCTTCTGGCTTACGTGTATTAAGGCATGTAATGGATGCTTTTGGAGAATGAGTCAAATCTAGATTTTCAAAATATAGTGCATAACACTTCTCCTCAGTCACTCTTCCACCTGATTAGCAGAGGAAATGGATATCTGTACAATACCGCAGCAACCAAAATGGGTGACAGTACTGAAGTTGCCTTCATATTGAACTCATACCTTAGTTTATTTGTTGGGAGGTAGTTGATTTGAAGTCCCCGGCTCAATCATGACTGAAGATGATGAAAGTACATGAGCATTCAGCTAACAGCGTGAATAATGAAACTAGACTGACACTTTACTGGTTTATACCTCTTTTTTCACAAACTTTCTCATAAATGAAGCTTTGTAGGGATAAATGTTCAGTGAGAATGGATTTAATACTACCATTGAGACCTCATCAAGAATCAAAACTAGCATCAGATGGAATAAGTAATTAAAATGCTAACACAATCAGGGGTGAGAGAATACCATGTTGCTCATGTGGCCAGTCACACATGCCCGAAAGAAAATTGCTTTTCAGACCTTTTGAACACTTGTGAATTATTATTTACATAATTCATGTCTCCAGAGATACATATGTTGATATGTTAAGACTTGTTGAGCTGATCACAATTTGCAACAGGTCAAAACTGGAGAGTGAATTATTTCTCATGAGTATTTAGGTCAGTTCTACCAACAACGGAATGATTTTCCAAAAGCACAGATGTGCTTACCTGCTACTGGAAGCCCACAAGTCGTAGATGTGTCAGGGGCACTGGTGTCTTTGACAATTCTCCACCTGGAATATACCTTCTAATGCACCACAGTTCTTCTGATCTGCATGTCTAAAACTTTTCAAAATTATTGATCATACTTGGAAGAATAGAGTTCTGAAGGGCAAGCTGCCTGCTTCTTTCTTAGGCATTTGAGTACAAGTAAGTCATTTGCCCACAGTACTCTGCACTTACTAGTACCCACTAATACCCTTGAAAGTAATGAGGGGGCAGAATGGAAAAGGGTGAATAAAGAGGTGATAACCATGACCATGGCTTCTCTGCTCATGCCATGAGTACTAGGCATGTGGCATTTGCTTCCATGACAGAACCAGTTTATAAGACTCCCACCCTCAAGCTCTTCTTCCAGCTCCCGCATCACCCTTCAGCTGTTGTGTTTCTGTTCTGTTTCTATTGTGCCAGTATAAAAATGTTCACAGAGCTAGGATGAAAATGAAACTGTTAATATTTTTTTGGTTAAAAAAATATCCGTTTGATAGAAAGCCTTATCCACCTCAATTTTGGGACAGACGGGAATTCAATAAACCCCAGGACAGAACTGTTTCTTAAAGTAAAAGGGCCAGGGAAGGTGGTGCTGTAATCACTAAGCGAGTCTGTAAATCACTAAGCAAGTCTGTGCAATAGCAAGCAGCATTTCTCACCACTAGACAGATACTGTGCAGTATGTGCACTGTCAAACCATTTTCAAAGCACTGGAAAGTGAGTTTGTTCATTTTTATACTGTGCACGATTATATGCTTTAACCCATGTGGCACCAGCTTCCAGAGCAGTACTGTTGTACTGTGAGAGCTGCAGGATTTCCTTCGTTCCTGAAGGTTGGCAGGTGGCAGGTGGCTTCTCAGCGAGTCCCAGGGTGCTTCCTCATTTCTAAAACAAGCAAGCTGGAGACACATTTTCCCCTCCAAAAGCTGAGTCCTCCCCAGTGCATCCACAACAGCTGTGCAGCTGTGCAGCAGTGCCACTGAGCACCAATGCTGAAGCACACACAGCCTGGCTCTCGTTTGAATTCCCATGTGTTTTTAAGGGTGACTTATGCCTGCTGCAGAAGGAGCATGTTCCAGAGGAACCAGGAAGTCACACAGATTAATTTATCAAAGAATAGATGAACATCGCAGTACTTGTGAGCAGAAAGGCAGTGAGTCATTTCTCCTCATAGGGATGCTGTGGTAGTTAGCCAAAGACAGTCCCTGAAAATCTAAAGTGATAAGAATTGTTTCTTAATAATGCTTAACAGTGAGTAATTTCAGGCATTGCAAATAGCGGCAAAACAGCTGTGTGACACAGCTGTTGGAAAAGAGCACAAGGGATCAAATGCTGCACCATTATCAAACCCCTCCAGCAGCACAGCAAAGGCATGGATAATGCATGCCTATATTGAGCCAGCAGATTATTTTCATTTAAAAATTGCATTTCCAGCTTTCCCGAAGCTATCTTACAGGACTGCAGAAGCTATGTATGCATGGCTGACAACGAGAGAAATGTATACATTTAGGAGGAGAGCATTTTGGCTGCACATGTTCCTTCACACACATTTTTCACAGTTTTAAACAACCAGTTCACCTTATTCCAAATTTTGCAGTGGAAGATGGGGGGACCATATCAGACATTTTACACTTGTTCCAGTGTTTAATACCATGATGGCCACTGGAAACTTCTGTGTACAGAATCAAGGAATTTTATAACTGGAACTGCTTCAGCGGAGCTGGGATCTGTAACAATCTGTTTCTCACAGATTAGCATATACTGGGAAAGAGGAGACTTAATACTTGGCTGGAGGTTACACAGACTACTTGGCACTCTCACATGAGCTCTGATGGATGTTAGCTTGGCAATTTAAGATGTTAAATCCCCCAGCTGTTAGTTCTGCTGTATCAGGTAGCCTTTGGCAAGGGCTACAACTGCTATAGCAGTTCAGAAACCAGTGCCTTGGCACAAGTCCACTGTCCCTGGCAGCAGCCACGACAGGCTCTAGACTGGCGTGGATGCAGACACACAGCTGACAAAGGAGCAAGCAGAAGGAGGAGACAAACAAGCAGAGACAATAGCATCAAAATGCTACAATTATATCACCCAAAGATTGTCTGTCAGAGACTTCTGACTGCATACAGCTGCCCCACTCTAGCATCCTTCTTTACAAGTACAAGTACTGACCTCACTGCACTAGCTAGAGGGTAAGACAGAATACTGTTATTATTCTAATACTCTTTGTCCCTCTGAGGCTGCCAATAACAGCAGGATCTTGTGGTCTAAGCTTGCACCTGGCTTTCACTCATCAGAAAAAAATGTGTGCTGACAGCATCACTCTTCCAATAAATTAAATCCACATTTGAGGTTTTACTTACAGCATCTCACAAACTTCAGTGAAATATGTTTCACTATCACAGGAGAGGGAGTGCTCTGTGCTCCAGTTTGGTGAAGTTATTTACTTATTGGCAAGCTACTATATGTTTTACAACAGGTCTGAGCTGATTATCAAGACTGTCCCTTTGGACTCAAAAATCTGTGTCTCTATGACAACAAGTAATGCAGCAGCGTGATTCAGGGATCAACACTGCAACACTGAACCATGCATTAGCCTTGTCAGCAGCACTCTTAGAAACCACTTGTATGGGTGAACTGAACAAGCCCACAGAAACTTGAACAGAGATACTTGGGGAAAAGAGGAAGATTTATTCAGTTGGCTACAGTATAAAAATGGCAATTCTGTTTTGATTCCACTGTTTTTATGGCTGTCCCTTCTTCATATAGAAATAGATGTAACACTAAATATATGTAATGCTTCTATGAAAGCCCAACCAACTTAGAGTGATATTACAGTAAATCAATAAAATACTCCACTTGAACCTCTACATAGTTTGTTGCCAGAAAAAAACAACCACGGAGTTCATACCCAAACATTCATTATCACCTTTGTTGGCACAGAGCCGTCTGACAGAATGAGATTTGAACAGATATATCACAGCTCTCTGCTTGAGACAAGATTGCATTGATCCAGTGTATGACTGCATTTGAACTACCAAGGATGTAAGAACCTACACCTCAAACAAATAGGGATATTTTTTTAGAGATGAAAAACCTGTCTTAAATCCAAGCTTTCCCATAGAGCTTTTCCTTTGCCTGTCTGCAGGCACCAGATATCTAGTAATTTATTCATGCCTGGCAATAAAAATTCACTAATGAATATTGCTGTTCTCGTACCTGAGGCAGCAAGAGCTTTGAGCTGGATCCACTTATGTATTTTCCCTAAAGTATCCAAAACCACTAAAAGGGCATCTGGTTTCATCCTGCTTCTCACCAAGCATATCAAATTGCTTCCACAGAAAGCATAATTTCTCCCTTCTCAAAGGAGCTTGTTGCTCAGAGTATTCTAAAAGCAAGTTGCAAGGCCCCTTCCCAATTAAAAAAAAAAAGTTTGGAAGGATGATGAACCCAGTGCCTTTTTTAAGAGCTTCCATTTCTGATGTTCCTAAAGAGGGCAGCCCCCCAATAGCAGTTGCTTAGGTTTTGCCACATCTGTAAATGAAGAGCTTCTCTCACTCACCCTCCTGCCAGACTGCCCCTGCTCTCCCACGAGACCTGTCAGACATAAACCTGTTCTCTGGAATGTGTTGCTTCTCGTGGGCCGTGAACCCTGGGGAAAAAAACCCTCATTTTCTCCACTTTAACTTGTCTGTGGTTGTTACAGCATAGCAGTGGGAATAAAAACTCTCTGCTTCTGGCCAACTCTTTTAACTATTCTAAAATACATACTCAGCTTT
This sequence comes from Cnemophilus loriae, assembly GCA_013397755.1. Lineage (NCBI taxonomy): Eukaryota > Metazoa > Chordata > Aves > Passeriformes > Corvidae > Cnemophilus > Cnemophilus loriae. Next base: position 596,222 of record VZTF01007526.1, read on the forward strand.
AAATGTCTTTCAAACTTAGTGGACTAAGAAGAGAGTTTCCAAAACTCAGATCATTCAAACAGTGCATCTTTCTGAGATGCGATGCAACGCAAACCATCTGAATGAAAAAGTCAGAAGGGTTCCTGCCTGCCCATCTTCGCTTAATCTGCCAGCCATAAGTGATAGGATATTCTTAGCATGTCATGATAGGATATTCTTAGCATTCTTAGCATCTCCCATTGCTGCCTGCGCTATGACATGCACTAAACACTTTATTTCACCGAGACTCTGCCCCTGGATCAAATGCCATATTCAAGCTCCCACAAAGCCTAACAAAAGAATAGGCGACAGCAGGACACAGAAAAGCACACTTTATCACAGCACACTCATAAAACAAGCAAGACAGTACCATACAAAACAGCCCAGCAAGAGCAGGACTAGAGATCAGCACAAAAGGCTGCCGAAGTTATCCCATATACTGCCCACTGGGATACCAAAGTGACTACTCTCTGGGCAACCCATTTTGCAATTTGAAACTCACTTTATAATTTCTTAAGGCATTCAGATAATAGACCCTAGGTTACCCCATATACCCTATGCAGAATATACACACTGAGCTTGTATCTTTGCAAATACACTCTCAGAAGGATCACCCGTGGAGACTCTGCACGCACACAACAATCTGTAGATCCACATTAACTTCTGACATGCCATCCTTCTGAGCTGCAGAGGACATGCTGGCAGCAAAACAAGAGAGGTTTTAAAGTTACAGCATGAGCATCCACAGCAGCCGATTTAAACATCACAGGAACAGAAAGACTAGCACAGAGCTGTGAAGCTGAGCAAGTTGTTTTTTAGATACTCTGAGAGGCAGATTCTCAAATAGCTTGTTGATATTGAAACTGAGAAATTAGCCAAGTAGGACTGCATGTTTCTTTTTTTTTCACATCAAAATTTAAAATGTATTTTTGGCTCAGTTTATGTCATTCCTTACCACTCATCTTTTAAGTCAGCTACTGAGCTAAAATAATTCATTCTTCACAGCACACTAGTGTTAAGCCACAGTGACTGCTCTGTTTCCACACTTTGGAAAAATTTCTTTCCCCAGAGGACTATAAATCAGTTATGTTACTTTCACAATGTATTTTTACACTGCGCACAAATTTACAAGTTACTCGGATGCTGATAGTTTAGTCTATATGACTTTCCCTTTTTATTTTCAAAAAGATAGATAGCTTGTCTTTATATGGACACATAGATTTTAATAGCAAATATTTGACATTCAACAATTCTAGTACATGAACATATGAAATTAGGAAAGCCTGGTATGTCTTAAGCACTTTTCTACTGCACACAGAGGAATGAAGAGTTATTTTCACCAACTGCTCTTCCCGTTTAGTGTCATCTCAGTAAACTCGGAGGTACCAATACGTGACCCAGGGTGTCCCCTGGTGACCACAGAGGACAGGAAAGCTGGAGCTGAGTCACTTCCCAGCACAGCCTCATCAAGTCTCAGTCTTTAGCCTCTGAGACTCCTCAGGCCAGGGGAACAGCAAAAGGAAAAGCTTCACTTGCTTTTTAAAAAATTAAGGATTCGTTTAGAGGAGGGGCTGACTTCTCAAGAGGCAGCTGTGCTCTTAGATGAGTCTGTATTTCTGCAGTCAGAGCTGAAGGAAAAATAATCTCTCCACCTGGTAATATAACAGTCTTGGAAGAGCTGGTATACTGTGTTTTGAGACAATACAGTTATCCTAGAATGTTACATCCATAAGTATCGTTTATATATTTTGTTGTCTTCTGCCAAGGTGTGAATTGCTGTATAAAAGCAAAAAAACTCAGAACAAACTGGAAGATTCTGGTACTCATGGATTTGCTTCAATTTATGAAAATGAAGCCTTGCCCCCAATGCATCTATATTTACAGGTACTATAAATCTTCAGAAATTATCTACTCAGTGCCTATCCCCTCTCTGTCTTGATTCTATATCTATGGCTTCTTGACAGTGCAGTAATACAAATAACAAAACACAATGCCTCAAATCTCAGTGTGGGACGATGGCTTATCTGACCTGGGACAATATTAATATGAACTAGTTTTATTAAGTGGGCAGTATACTCACATGCAAGTCCTCCAGCCCTCAGGAAACTTCTCTGCAAAACAGAGAACAGAATTGAGCCCTTCAGATAAAACTCTTAACGCTTCCTCCATTAGCTTTCTGCTACCACTTCCAACAGCTTTATTTATTAATACACCTTCCTCATAAATTTATAGCAACAAGCATTAAGTGCCAGAGTAGACTGTATAAAGAAGCATAGGTTGTTATGAGGAGACCATAGTGTGTGGAAAACTTCAAGAAGAAAGCACTGAGCATTTCAGTTTTGTTTGAAGGCATTCATACTGACACAATTTTTCGTTTAGTTTATATTTTTTGGTGATTGGTAGCCCTCAATGCATCAGGCTTCCATGGAAGCAGCAGCACCAAGTTTCCCAGACTGCCAGCTCAGATCTCGCTAGCCATGAAGGAAACATCTGTATGGAGAGGTGCACGTTTGTCTCCCTCAGTTTTTCAAATACCTGTTACCACTGGAGTGCAAGCCTGGTTTGTAAAAGGGACAACTGTCCATCAGCATGTAGATGGAAACTGAATTAGACAATGACTCATTTCACACAAGGCATTGGACCCCAGGATCAGGGGGGTCCAATTAGTCATAATGGACCATCACTATGGTCCATTAGCCATAGTGCTAATGTCCAGGGAAATGGAAAGGCTGCATGGTAACTCTAATTACAGATCTGAGCTGTTGAAGCAGCACCTAAAGGTTACTAGATTGCTACCCAGTACTGCTATCTCTTCCTGTGACTTCCTGGTGAGGTGCAATTTTGGCTAATACTTTCAGTGACTTAGCTCAGAATAGGTGGCCAATCTTCTGAGTAATCTATTTCCATTCTTACTCATTTATATTCTGTAAGTGCCTGTAGGCACAATTACAGGCTGGTTAAGGAATGCACTGGTAGCAGTCCTTAGGAAAAGGACTTGGGGGCTTTGGTTGATGGGAAGCTGAACGTGACCTGGCAATGTGCACTCCCAGCCCAGGAAGCCAATCCCTTTTATTTAAACTTTTATCATTTCCGATCCAAGCCACACAGACCATGACTGCCTTACTTGTATTCACATTTAGGTTCAAAGCAACAGAACCTGTAATTCAAATATTTCACACACTTACTGTTACAGGAATATGTATCAACAAGATTAGGCAGACAGGAAACCATTCGGCATCTTTTAATTATAAGACCTTGGATCTTCTCCCTCCGTGGAGCACCTGCCCCTCCATTACATCTTACATTAGTTTACTAATGAGTGTGTTTTGCATGTCTGCCTCCCTCCACACAAAACTGCAGATACTAAGCAGAGATTGTACATTAACCACCCAAAAAAGCCTTCAGCCTATGCTTTTAGCCACAGAAAACCCCTACTCATTCTTAAGTGCTTAAGGAAAAATGGCAATCATAGCAGTACCTCAGACACCTTGATGTCCAAGGAGGCGTTCATCTCCTTGGTGCAGGACTGCACTCCTCTCTGAACTTAGCCTGGTTTTGCCCAAGGGAACAGGGTATTTTTCAGGCAGGAAGTTTTTCTCAGCAGAGTATATGAGTTCAGTAATGTGTAATTATTTTGGCAAAATATGCACACAGAAAATGTGGAGTACATGTACATGTGCATTGCCAAATTCCTCTCAATTATTCTTCATTTTGTCTGAATGAAAATTTTAATGCAGCTCAGTGTAGCTTTAAATCTTTCTACAATTGTTCATGAATTGAAAATTCAGCTACTTACGTAGTCAGAATAGTGAGTGAGACCATGCTGGCAACTAAGTACCAAACAGCCACACACTCACTCCCCTCTTCCCCCAGTGAAGAGGAGAGTCAGAAAAGAAAGGGCAGACCACCACAAAAACTTCATTCTCACTGTTTATATAAAAAGCCCAAGTACAGTGGACTTGTACTTGCCTCCACATTTACCTCTCTGAAAAACTTTATGCACCTGAATTAAGTAATTAAAATTTTAAAAGGGTTTTCACTGTTACGGGTGGGAACACAATATTGCACAGAAATATGTGTACTTGTATAAGACATGCTGGCATAAGTAAGAAACATACAATGTCCTGATTCATCTCCAGTCTGAGTCCTGTGGAAAGACCCTACTGCCTTAAAGAAGAGCAGGTTTTGGCCTGACACACTGGAGCACCAACCAGATGGACCTGGATTTCAAATGCCTTTTTCACCAAGTACAACAGCTGTATCTAAAACTGGGCGAGTGTGCCTGGCAACAAAACGAGAGCACTTAGAAGTAGATCTTAATTAGTCAAATGAAATAAATGCTCAAGGGCAAGATGTGTTTACAATATGAGCAGACAAAACTGTGCACCATGCAATATTGACTGAACTAAATTAATTGAATGCTAAGCAGCTGGACCTCTGTTGCTAATGTTTACATAATGTGCTTATAAATAGTGTTGTTCCCTTTTTAACTTTGTAGAGCAACTCAAGTCAGAAAAAAAAATTTCCAGGATTATGGTTCAGACTGTGGGAGTCATCTATTGTACAGCAGCTCAGATGAGAAAGAAAGAGGAAGGAAGAAACTGGTGAGGGTGAAAAGAGACTTGCATTGGACTTATAAATTCTACATGAAATGTGCTCCTAACAGCACTGAAAGCAAGTTGCCTTAGTCAGGTTCGTGTGAAGGTGTGGAAGTCCTTTGAGTTTGCAAAAAAGGTGAAGGACACGAGGCTTTCAGGAGAGGGCAGATCTCTCTCAATGTGTCAAGGTCTTTCATCCTTGAGTCTAGCTCTCCCAGCCTGTGCTGCCAGGACTAGAGTAGAAACAATGTGTGGTCTGCATTTTGCTGCTCCTGAAAATGGATTTTTTCTTCCTCCTCATTAAACCGGAGGAGAATAAAGGTTAGAAGAAAAAAAAAGAAAGAGGGGAAAAAAAGCAAGCAAACCTCTCCAGAAGAGGTCAGGAGCTTTGGTTCTCCTTTCTGCAGATTGAGATAGAGCTGGTAACCAGTAGAGTGTCCATTCAGAAGAAGAATAGGAAAGGGAGAAGGAGAAAGATCAAAACAGATTCAGGAAAAAGGCATCTCAAAATGAAAGAAAGAGAAGATGGCTGGGATTTCTTGCTACTGGAAAGAAACAAACCCTCTCTTTCCAGCTCCAAGCTCTCAAGGCCAGTCTGGTACCACCAGCAAGTGAAATGGCAGGCAAGGCAAGGAGACTGCTTGGGTTAACCTCCTCATGCATAGCTGTTGCCCTAATCACTGTTGACTAGTCTTTAGACAAGAACACAACAGTGTGATTTCAGAACTTTGGTGGTTTCAACCCCACAAGAGAAGAGGATCCAAGCAAAGGAGTGAGAAATGTGGAAGCGATTAAACAAAATGATCCTCAGCAGATGTAACTACCAAAGGAACTGAAGTGCCATTTTAAAACTTCATGCTTCAGAGCCACTCAAATTAGCTTACAAGATGAGAAACTTGCTAAAAGTCTGTAGAAACTGATGGATGACGTGTGTATCAGGGCTGACCTGTTGATGGCAGTTGCGCACCTGTACATATTACATGTACAGTTGCACAAGTGTCCGGGCTGCACAAGAGGACACCAGTCAAAAACACATACTGCTCGCCTGCTTTCTAAAAAAAATAGAAAAAACAATATATTGTTGGTGGAAATTCTTAGACAATAGGTCATCAAAATGATTCAGGTCCAAATTTGAATCACTGGCACTGCTCACTAAACATTTGCATATACGGAACTTCAGAGTTTTCAATGACATTTTAGCCTGCGAGCTACTACGGGCAGGCTTCTTATTACTACACAAAATGTGCGGCCATGAACTAGAGTTTTTAATCACAGTTTGATTTACAGGAATTACACAGAGATGTGTAGAGTCAGATGCTCTTAACATCAGGCTAAAAATCATCGCTCTGGTGATGAAAGAAAAGTGTTGTAAAGGTGAAAGAAATGAGATGGGTAAATCAAGCTGCATTGGATCATGTCAGACCCCTAACTGTTGTGCTGTCTTAGATCAAATGTCCATCTTGGCCATCATCTTGTCTCTGAGAGTGGCCAGAACATATCAATGAAGCTAGAACAGAGCTTAGGACACACGTGCTGATATTTCCTCAGTAAACACCTCCAGTGTGTCCTGCACTTTGCTATATCCAGTCAGAAATAGCATCATATTTAACAATCTGGATAGATTTTTATTCTGTGACTCTATGGCAGCTTTTGAACAAGCATAAACTCAGGACACTCATGTCAATGAGTGAACATAGTGAGTTCTGCAGTTTATCTGTATGCTGTATTTCCCTTTATTTCTTTTAAACTAGCCACTAGACATACGATTTGTTACTTTCTTGGTCTGAAAGTCTGACAGTCTGTAAATCATCGTGTGCTCTTCAAGCTCACCATGCTAACTTAGGATCTTACAGACTTTTTTCGGCAGCCGCCTTACCTCCAGGATAAAGAATCGTGACTCAGACAGGTTCTTCCTTCACTGGAATAAAGTGTGTCCTTCATCATCTCCATGGCCCTTCTGTCTAGCCAACTTAGGATTGCTATTTTGGGCAAAGAAAGGAAACTGCATGAAATAGCACAACATGAATTGGAATGTATATCGAAATGCAAAGAAAGAATTTCGCATTTGCTTCCCTTTCTTAATAATTCCTTAGTTTGTTTTTTTTAATAGCTTATGAGAGTTAAATTCTTACTAGTGAACAGGACATAAAATAAGAATACCAGCATGCCTTACAGGAGGTACTCTTGCACATGAAAGCCATACTAGCTAAAACATACTAATGTGTGTTTCTGATTGTGCATTGCATTATATTTATTTTAGGCTTTTAGGTCCTTTGCCATCACTGGCATAATCCAGTGGAAGGAGCCAAATTAACTGGTAAGGCATTTTCAATACAAGTTTGACTACTTATCCAGAATCCTTCATTTCCCTCTGCTTTGACACAGTGATACAGAGAAGTCCTGCTGTGTTAGCCATTAAACAGATATTAAGCTAAACCAAACAATTTCCCTCCCAAAGGACTTTCAGGTTTGTATCAGGTCTCATTGGCAAAAAATGATAACAAGTAAAACTGAACCAATATTAAAGGTACTTGCAAATTAAGACAAAGGTTTAATTCACTCTTTGAACTGGATTAGGATCTTGCAAGAGTGACTTTATGCTGTAATAATGTTTATTTTCTGCTTCTAATGGATAGGAAGTTATGTCTCCGACTGGGATGGAACAGGTTACTCCATACATAAAATTTATTTTTATTTGAGAAACCGTCTTAAATAACTGACAGTGTTTAGTACTCCAGCAGTCTGACCAAGTTTTCATTTGGGGCAGTGTTGCTAAGGCTAAATTCTAACTCATATCCCCACTGAAAACAGAAAATATTTCTCAGTGAAAAAAAAGTACCTTACAGATGCAAACATGCACTTGAACACGGGTGGCAGGGAGACTTTTCAAGCAATGTGATCACCTTAATGTTAACTAGATACATTGATTTCCAAAACACATTTTCAGATGTGTAGTGCCCCATTCACATGTCAGGTTTAAGTTGAAATAGCACAATACATTTACCACTGTATGGACCACCTTGGTGGTGTGTGGAAGAAATGCATTGTCTTCCTGTTTGAATACAATCACAGGAATAACAAGAAAAATATAATACATTTAGCAACAAAGACTAAGTTGTTACAAAAGGCATAATCCAGGAGGAATGGAAGAGAGTTGGGGTACAGCCTCATGTCTGTACCCAGGGCCAACTAATCTGTGCACACAGAATTGATGTAGTCTTTTGAAAAGGCCTGTTTAGATCTGAAGGAAGAGACCTGGCTGCTGGGTGTTTCAGAGCTACCTACCCCAGAGAATCAGAAGGAAAAAGGGATTCTGTCTGGACATCTCAGTTGAATTGCTAATGACAGTGGAACCATGACTTGTATTTGTGAATGTAACACAGATCCTCATTTATCCCAGAGGTATTTGAGAAGATAAGTGCTGCAGGTTAAAATAAAACAGCCTGATGACATCCTGTACACTGTTAAACTTGGCTATATCACAATGTCAGCAACATTTCTAAAATATTTTTTCTGTGAGCAGCAAGATTTATACATAACCTATTTCCTGCCGTATGTATATAGTTACTTTTGAGGTCTGTGGTACTTCTGACCAAGTGTTCTCATTTGAACACTCAGCTGCTGAGAGTAAAAAAAAAAAAAAAAAAAAAAAAAAAAAAAACCAA